>JADDOH010000025.1:0-201092 GCA_016648135.1 Agrypnia vestita
TTTATCCTTTTTTCATTTCACGTCGATATTTTATCCTCTTCAAACGATTAACTCATTGTTCTACATTTTTATTGACTGATTTTTGTTTATGTATGCCGGGAATTCCCGGCAAATGATTGAATTGCAATTGCAATTCCTTTTTTTGTACTTGCCTTTTTCTCATATTATTTAAGAAAAATTTAATTCGCTTCATATTTTTACTTTATTCAAATACAACTGTAGCTTAAAAACATAAAATAGTTTGCATTTAAATCGCCATTTACGGACACTCATTATTGTGGTTGTGTGTAAATATCTTAAAACACAAGAAGTTATCTTATTTTAGAGAAGTAGATATCTCATTGTACATAAGTGAAATTGTCTAAATGAATTTAAAAAAAAATGACAAATTCGCAATTCTATTTTTTTGAACCACATTTTCAAAGAATATTTATTTTTATTAGCATTCCGGTAAAAAAATATTTTTGTCGATATTAATTACTTGTTGACATACTTATACAATTAGAGTTGTTTATAAGAGATTAACGTTATTTTTAAACGATACACGGTTTTAAATTGTAAACATGAGTAGCCAGAGGGGAGGGATAGGAAGGCGGAAGTGGGAGGAGGGGGTGGGAGGAGAAAGGATACAAGAGTTATAACAGAGGGAATGGGAGGGCGCGAGGGGAAATAAGGGGCATGGGGGCGGGGGTCGGTGGGAAGAAGAGAAAAGAAGGAGGGGCTGGCTAGTAGGAAGAAACATTGGAGGGAAGGCAACAGGCTTAGGGAGAAGTTAGTTTCCCCTCCTTCTATTTTCTTCCCCTTGTGTCTTCCCCAGTCGGCTCTGTTCTACTAAATAATGAATACTACTTTTTATTCATCTTAATATTTAATAGGGTGGTCTTCAAATTTTTTGTTATCTGTTTATTTAATCAGGTCTTTTGCGGACGCTCCCCATTTCCTTTGTACGTTTGGACACTTTTCAAGATTTGTTATAACTTATCGTTCGACTTGTAAAAAAGCAATATTTTTTTATACAATTTTTTTTTTTCCTGTTCCTTACGCTATATTTTTGTAATAAACACACTATACAATGATTACTATACAATGATTAAAAATACTAAAAACTAGTTTAAAATTAATTATAGGAAATGCATGGAAAACAATGAAATTCCGGGTAAAATATTTTTGAGTTGTGGCAACACTATAATGAAACATGTTAAGTCTAAACTATTCGCAGTGCGTAAAATAATTTGCTCCAGTCAAGATATTTTCAGATGCAACATGATTTGTTTAGTAATTTCTTCTTCAAAAACAGCAAAATAATTTATTGGTGACATAATTAATATAATTAATAAAAATAAACTTAGTTTACACCACTTTTGTATTGAAAAATATCAACATGTTTCAGAGCCCATGGCCCATGTCAGGATACAATTATATACTAACAAATTAAATTCAGAAATCGAAGTATAGACAATCAAAGTACATACCTAACAAAACATGTTTCTACATTCACTCCCAATTCTTTCTTAAATCTATCGTACATAGAAGCGACCAGAGCTTACGAGTATTTCTAATATAGGTATTCATTATAATTTCTATTTTCTGTCAACTATATATACTTCCATATATAAATATTGGCACTACAACTCCATTATGCACCGCTAGTTTCGCTTTATTTTACTCAAATCTAAAGATAATAATGTCGTTTTCTATGTGTCCCGTAAATCCATAACTATCTGGAATTCACGGTTAAAAAATAAAATTACATAGCTGGAGAGAGACTCGAACCTCGAACGTATGGACGGCAGCGCGGCGAGTAGACGACAAAACCACCATCGCTTCTCCGTGATCCGTCAAAAATATATTAGATATACTACACGCGACTTAGCGAAGACACGAAACATTAATTTACGCCTACTATGTTCGAAGTTTGTCAGACTTTTTATTAGGTACAAATAAATAAATAATACTATAATTTTCTCGGGCTTTCTTTGTTTCTGTGTACGGCTAGTTTTTAATAAGATCTTAATAAAATAAATAGAAGATGCATTTTTATTATGAAGGTGAATAATTGTTAACGTTGTCGACTAAAGCATTATTTCATTGCAATATCTATATATAAATATTAAATAAATCATAATATTCGTATTCGGCAGGTGTTCTCAATTACTTCCACAGTACGGTTAGGGTGGTGTAGTAATTTTTACTCCACTTATATATTACCTATAATTCTTTATAAATTTGCTAATCTAAGTCACTTTATAAAGAATTTATTGATTAATAATTGTTAATATTGTACTATTGTTTATACAATTTAACTATGTACATATTATTTAATAAATTGAATTGAATCTTTATATTTAAAATTTAGTGGGTGTTGAAGGTAAAATAAAAAGTTATAGTCTGATTTCACTGGTAGATTGCAAAGCTTATAGTAATTCCCAAAAATAATATGTGAAACTTCAGTGCATGAAAGTTGCACACGAATACATTAAACTTCCAATGAAATAATCTTTTGCAAAACATCACCACCTGTGAGAAATAGGAGTGAAAGACTTATTCGTGTAATTCGAAATTAAAACGTCAATTACTGGACGACAGCGACGTGTAGAAACCCTATGCAAAGTGACCGTTGTATGCTTTGGATCGTCGCGGAGGCGCAGGGAAGTGAATTTCGCCTGTTGCCAGCAAACCGTGTGATGATTCTTGATTCGGCACGGCGAGCGCCTATTGCGCAACTTTCCAGGCACCGAGACGTCAGTAGCTGCCTGAGCGTCGCGGCGCCCGGTCACTCGCTCCGCGCCAGCCACGCAGCCGCCGGCGGAACTTTGCCGTTTCGCGCTCGATTGTGACGGCTGTCAGTGCGACACACTTTCCGCGCTAGATTTGACTAATCGTAATTTAGAACGATTATGCACTTTTAAAAAAATGGATGTTAATATGAAAAGTTCGTGAGAAACCGTGACGTTCGTGATTGGTGGTTCAGTGTTCGTGTAAGACGCGATATCATGAGGTTATTTCTTAGTCGTGCTATGAAATTATTTGATTTAAACTAACCTTTAATTAAAAAAAATACTGACTTTGGGTTGAATCGAATCGAATTTGATATTTTTATAAATATTGACTTTTCACTGATAATTAACTATTATTCTCGTATTTCACATTTTTGTAAACAGATCGGTATTTTCTGTCTACACACAATATCATACCAATACATAATTTCATATCATACCAATACAACTATGAGTTTTTGATATGTAAAGTTTAGCGCTACCCTAACTTTTAAATAACTAAATAGTTGCATTAGTTTACTAATTATAATCCTAAAAGATTATTATAATATACTAATATAAAAATTATATAGGTGCTGGTTAATTTAGTGGCGTGTTAAAGATCAGTCCAGCAATCAGATTTACATTAAAATTATGTTATAAATACTACAATTTTTAACACTATTAGAAAATTAAAGTCAAGAACTAATTACAACTGGTGTAAGGTACATTTATGGCTGTGTTGTGAATTGAAGTGCTCGATGTCACCGAAATAGACAACTCACCCCAATTGTGTCAGTGACTTGTGATAAAGAACTAAAGTTCCATCATGTTTATTACCTGGAAAATGACCGTCGCACTTGTTTTGATCATGTATCAAGGTAACTATTAATTTTTTATTTGTATTTGTGACATGTGATTCAGCACAGATGATAAATTTTGATCCATTCCACATTAATTATATTTCTTTTTTCGGTACCGAAGCAAGGGAGTTCCCTTGTAAATAATAAAATTAAAAACGCGCTTGGTACCTCACGCATGTATCGAGCGCACTTCTCACCATCACGTATGTAACTTCTGGTTGGGGAAAATATTAATTAATTTTGTAAATCAATTATAAATCTCCTTGGCAAAGAACGAAAACTCGATCTCCTGCGTATCTTGCGGGATTCTAAACATTATATAACAAATAATTACGAATGAAAAAAAATAGCATTAAGTATATTACAATATGAGACCACAGTTCATTAGAATATTGGTTTATTTATTTTGTTTTGGGGAAAATGAAAACAAAACAAGAATCTTAAAAATATGAAATAATGGTTTTTACAATTATGCCAATTACAAATTTTCCAGTGAATATAAAAATTTACTTTAACTTACTTTAATAGCGAGTGGAGAGGGTGGAAGGGAATGTGGGACGGGAGTAGTAGGGAGATATAATGTACAAATTAGTTTGGGTGCGGTAGTGTAGATATTGTTTGTTTTATGTTTCTTATTGTTGCGTTGAAAATGTCAATGTGGTGATAGTTTGTGTTAAATGAATTTGTGGATCTGTACATAAAGGAGTTTTGTTTTGAGTTGGTCTTACAAAAGGGGAGATGAAAAGTAGGTGAATGTCTGTTATTGCAAGTTGGGATGTGGGATGTTGGAGTTGGGATGTGGGATTGGGATGTATATTATTATGCCGGTTTAAAATGGAATATATTATTCTATGTCTAAAATTATATTTTTATATATGTAGGTATATAATTTATTTTTCAGTATTCCGATAGATTTCTTAGTGTTGCAGCCTTAAAACTATATAAGGGAATAATAGATTGTTATCTAAATGGTAACAAGTATTACTAAATGATGGTGAAAACATGATTGATTAAATTAACTTTTTTTCAATATACTTTTTTAACGAACGTCCAATGAATAACGAATCCCCGTAATAATAGCCCATCACAGTGTGGATATAATCGTTCCAAAACATATTTTATGTACTTTCTTGAGGAATCGTTTAATTAATAAATAAAATAATTTTTAATGCTATCAAGTTTTCACGGCTGTTTAGAAACTTCACTGTAGGGCTGTTTTGCCGTGTGTATCCATTTCCTGTCGTCGCTGATGACATCGGTAAGTTTCTTAGTTACGTACCTAGTTACGAGTAGTTTTATTTCATAGTAAATAATATTAATACCCATCAAAAATGCTGGAACATTGGTTCACGTCTTTGCTTAGTATATATTTATATTATCTTTTTATCGGTCCACGGAGAGGCGATCGTAGCAAAATCCGCAGAGGGCCGGTTCGGGTTTGCTGGCCGGGTTTCTAGCCCCATCTCCGGTTGTTTAATTTATTTTTATTCCCTTTCTTTTAACTCGTAGCGTCTGCTTGTCTGCCGAAAAAAATTTGGATCGATTTTAAACCCCTTTCCCGTGATCCAATCGAGCTGAAACTTTGCAGGCAGACTCGTGGTGACGATAAAAATGAACTAATAAATTTTCGTTTAAAAAATAAATAATTTAAGTATGATTTTAGATTTTTCTAAATTTAACGACATATATATATTGTTTAATTTTCGACGCGTGGAGTAGGCGCGAAACCTGTTTCAATTTCTCATATATAGGTATATCTCAAAGAGTATAATAAAAACTTGTTTTTTATGGGTTAGTTCTTTTTAGCCGTGAATTCGAACGAAATTACAGACGGTACACAAAGTTACGGGGACAGATGGAAAGACAATAAAATAATTGTTTGTAATTAAAGCCCACGTATGTCTATCATTTAACGCTGCACCTAGGGAAATCTTATGGGGGATTTCACGATGAACGTAATATTTTACTGTCTGTTGTTTTTTTATGTTGTCTACTGTGAGGTTGTGAGGTTATGCGCTTTGACTATTTAAAAAATATTATGGTGATAGATTTGATTATGATAGTTGTCCATTCTTTTTCTAATGTTATTTATATCTAACAAGTTGCAAAATCAACAAGAAAAATATTTAAAAAACTAACCCGTAAAAACCAAGTTTTTATTATACTCCCTTTCTCATTTTGCTTCGACTAGCTTGTTGGTATTGTGGCTAGGACTCTTGCCTCTTGATCCAAAGGTCGCGGGTTCAAACCTCACTCCAGATTAGCAAGTTAGTCCTATTTTCATTGCACAAGCGTTTAGCTTAGTTTTTAAAGATCAAGAATATTGTTGTGACACGTATTCCGTGTTCGCATCACTATTTAAAAAAAATAATAACATTAATTTTTTTTATTTACAAGTTGAGAAAATTTTCGCGCCTACCTCACGCGTCGGGCTCGAGTCGGGCGACGCTTTGAAAGAGAGTAATAAAAAAATTCGAAAAATACAAAATTATTCTATAATTATTTAATTTTTTAAAGGAAAATTTCTTAGATCATTTTTATCGTCGCCACGAGTCTGCCTGCAAAGTTTCAGCTCGATTGGATCACGGGAAAAGGGTTAAAATCGATCCAAAGTTTTTTCGGCAGACAAGCAGACGCTACGAGTTAAAAGAAAGGGAGTAAAAACGCATATACAATACGTGTCACATCAATATTCTTACTATTTTCAAACCAAGTTAAACGCTTGTTCTATGAAAATAGGATGACATGCTAGTCTAGGGAACGGAGGCTTGAACTCCTGACCATTGAGTCGCTAGGCAAGTGTCTTAACCACTACACCAACAAGCACATCGAAATGTTAGTTAATTTTAATATCATTTTTCCATATTGTGGAAGTTAGGTAGATATTATTCAATCGGAATTCTACTGAAATACAACCGTAGGGGTATTTCCCTAATAATTCGATATAGAAAGCGTCATTAATTTTTTTTTTGATTAATCATTACATCACCATTATTTTAGCATCATTAAACTTGGTTTATAATTTTCTAATTTAATTTATTAAAACTAATGTATTTTGGAATAAACAATAGTAAATAGGGCGGATAAAAGCACTTTATGCACAGTTCAATCTCGCTTGTAAATAATCAAACAAAAATATAAAATACAGAATTTTTAAAATTATTAGTATAATGAGTATAATCACATTAAGATCACAGAGATGAATGGTATATAATACGCCATTAACTTGAAGTACATTCCTGGATTCTTCTGTCACATTTAAAAAGTTTTTAGGTAAGGACGCGTCTGAATTGTAGGCATAAATTATTAAAACGATAAAACGAGCGAATTTATTCACTTTCTGCCATCATCAGTGTGGAGGCGTCTATTCTCCCGCCTGGTCCCAGAAAAGTCTGTCAGATTTCAGCTCCCAATTTTCGTAATAAATTATTAAAGGTGAATTTTTCACAATTTCTCTGGAATAGCTCTGGCGCCCGGGAGCGGTCTCCCGAGGACCGGGCCGACACGTCTGGTGACGGAAATACAACTGCGATCTGTGTTTTTTTATTTTAGAGGTCCCTCTACGAGAAATTGCCTGGAATAGGGTTTTGTAATTGATCCAAATGTATGAGTATTCAATGAGATACTTATCAAGGCATATCACAAGTACTGTCAGATATTAAATTTAAATAGGGTGACATTTTTATACGTATTGGGAGGTGTTGGGCGCCATATTGATGTGCGGCTTATCACGTTATAGATCACTTTGCGGCTGCCGATCTGAAGGATCTTCGTATTTCACAGCTCATAGGAATGCCACGGATCTGTCCGTTACGCTTCCCCACCGGTCGCCAGCGATGGAGATGAGACAAGGGTTCTCGTGGATTCGACTCAGTACAGCGTGCATAGAAGGAACTAATACGGGAATATATGACTGGTTTAGGTGAACATTACATGATTTACTGAAACAGACAGATTGAGTATCTTATCAAAATTCATTACAATAAGTTTTAATGTACAGAAGATCTACTTATGTTTTCTATTTACGCCCTATCAGCTATTTAAACTTGGATTATATACTTAAATAAATTGGCCACTATCCCTGCGCTGGAGCTATCTAACAAATCATTCCTAAATCATGATTAGTATCACTAAGATCAGGTTGAAAAATTCCGCGAGTTGAAGACCAAAATGCACGGCTGAGTCAGGGCGGCGTCCTCCTTGGTAGAACTGCCAGGAAGCATCGTAAGATGTTTGCGCACCTCAAGATCCGTTTGGCCGCACCCTCAGCGTCCGTCGTCCATCAGCTCATGTACTCCCATTTTCGAATACCTCGATCTCGTTTTGTGATTCCATGATGTATCTCCAGCGAGTGAGTCATAGGCAATAGATTTGACGCGGTCTGAGATAATCCATGATTCGTAGGTATAAGAAATTGTCACACTAAGATGATAACAATTTTAATTCATGTTTTGTTGCAGTTTTCAGAATATGATTGCCTGCAGAATAGAGATGAATCTTACTTGCATGCCAGTGCATTGAAATTCTAATAGGTTACTTGAATTATACTTAACACTACGGTTTAAAATAACTTTGCGGGATTACATTAGTAGATCACGATTTCTTTACGAGTTACGATTTTGATTTGTTACGATTTATGATGTACGATTTTGAGTTTGAGGTTTTACTAGGTTTACGAAGTTTACGAGGTTGGTTTACGATTTGTTACGAGGGTTCTGCAAAATGAGAATAAATACGATAGTTAGAATAATACCTTATGATTTAGCTGATGTCAGAAGAAGTAGAATTGCGATGTTTGTTACCCAGAGGAGCAGAAGATCCTATATCCCGAACCCTCGTAGAAAGGAGTAGTAGCAACAGCACAGTACTGAAAGCACAATTCTGGATGCAGAAGGATATTTATTAATTAAGATAAATTAAAATCCAATTTGAAATATGTTTTATTTTGATGTTGTAATGTAATGATGTTGTAACACTAATGTATGGAAGTGAAGCCTGGAGCTAGCAGAAGAGGAACGAAAGTAGATTGAATGCAGTGGAAATGAGGTCCCTTAGACGTATGTGTGATAAATCCATGTATGATAGAGTAAAGAATGAAGATATTAGGAATGAATGTAAAGCTGATCGTAGCATAATACAGAGAATAAAAATAGGGTCGCTCAGGTGGTTTGGGCATGTTGGGCGAATGAATGAGGAAAGAATGGTAAGAAAGATATATGATGCAAGTGTTGACGGCGCCAGAAAAAGAGGGCGACCACGGAAGACGTGGCATGACCAGATTAACCAGATACTGGAAGATGGTCCTGTTGGAAGTCTGAACAACCGTCGAGCTTGCATGCGAAGATGTATGAATGTAGACGAAGCGAAAGTTGTATGTCAGGACAGAAGAGTATGGCGCTCTATCCTCTCTGCCTACCCCCTCGGGGAAACGGCGTGATGGTAAGTAAGTAAGTAAGTTGTAATACACACGCAATATGAGTTGTTAATTACTACCTACTATAGATTAGAGAGGAGCAGTGAACTGCTTCTCACGAAATTAAATTAGTAATTAATAACTCATATTGTGTGTATTACAAAGTTAAAATAAAAACATATTTAAAATTGAAATGTTGTACAACAAAGTAACAATTTGCCAAATCATTCAATGATATTAAATTACAATCCATTCAAAAATATATAGGTATCACCAGCGGTAAAAATCAATGTACACTTTGTCATGTGAAGGACTATAGATATTCTCTAGTATAGCCAAATGAAGAAAACTGATTTGTAACATATATACAACTTTAAAAAAATTGATAAAGTGTGGGTAATCTCGCGGTAGAATTGGTGAACGTTATATTATATACAGTGACCACTTAAGCCAGCACATACGGGTCGTAAGCTCTGGGCCACCCGATAAAGACTTCCGTACACGTTTCCCATATAAATAGCCTTGTCTCTGTGAGACTTTTGTAGTTTGTACAAGTTTGTAGTTAATTATTAAATAAAGTGATTTATATATTTTTAGAATAATACATATTTTTTTGTTTTGTTTCTTAAATGATGACATGCAAAACTAATTAAACTCCAAAATAATATTTTTTTAGATTCATCAATTTTAAACAAAATATACTGTCGAAAAACATAATAACATTCTTAGATCCTTTTGGTTTCTTGAAAAATTAGAGAAATGATGAGTAGTGATGAATCTTTATTATATTTTATTTATTTATTTCACTGTTAACTTAGTTTCAAATTTTATGTTATTTGGGAAAATACATTCATATTAAAAATGTATTGTAGTATATAATCATTTGTAAACTTTTTGCACCCCAGATCGTTATACTCACTGTGTTTTGTATTGTTTTCGGTGGGCTGTAGAAGATTTTAAGTCCTTTGTACAACACATTTTGTGAAGTGCTAAACTGTCACCGTCTTTTATATTGTATGAATGAAAATCCTTATTTATTTTTATCGACGAGACGAGGGCAGAAAATAATTCGAAATAATTTAATTAATAAACGGAATAATTGACTGTCCACTGTTGGAACATATCTTCTTGCATGTTCCATCCCGCAAAACTAGAAGATGTGCAATGTGCAGGGTTTGTTATGGAAACTGCAGACACTAACTCCTCATTCAATTTTCCACAGCAGAGGCATTCTAGACTACTAGCGAGCAGATTTGAGCAATATGTTTTTGCTACTAATTTAATCAGACATATTTAAAAAGAAAATTACAATGATCGTAAAACTTCGTCTGTTGAGACTTACAACAGACGAACTTTAAACTAAGGAGTTTGTAGAAAGGTCAACTAATTATCTTCTCGCTAACCACTAACATCTCTTTTCTTTTGTGTGCCAAGGTTCAGACTCTGTGAAGTGTTTAGTGTGGTATATTTAGTGTTCTTGTCTCTTCATGCATTTAAAAAAAATATCGTTTCCCGGCAGAGGTAGGCGGAGAGGATAGAATGCCATACTTTTCTATCCTGGTACACTACTTTTGCTTCAACTATATTCATACATCATTTCATGCACACTCTTTGGCTGTTGAAGCTTTTAACCATCCTTCAATATTTGGTTTATCGGTGGCCCTCGTAGCCCAGTGGGTATGACACCAGCTTTTCACACCGAGAGTTCCTGGTTCGCTTCCTAGTGAGTTGATTAAATCTGTTGATTAAATCACTATTCTATAAGTTTCGAAAATATTATAAAGCACATAAAAATTAGAGTACCTATATAAATATACATCTATATATATATATACCGCCACACTACATAAACATAATCTGTAGCGCTAGACGAAAAAAAAGATTGCGTTTTAAATATGAAATTTCAGCTTTGGAGACGACGTGCTCCACATTGCGATTGAGGTGTCATCCATAAATATTATTCGAGGCTTTTTTGAACGAGGATCGTTTCACAACTGGGTGAGAAAATAATGTCTGCCGCGGCTAAACGCCGGGATAATATAAAGCCGCGAGGCATCAGGAATCCTTAAAGTTACATCATTTGTTGTCTCGCTGGAGTCTCTTTACATTCAAATATTGCTCGCTGTAAGAAATGTTCATACAAGTGCTCCGCGTTCCTTTCTGCAAGTACAGTATAATATGTTCGTGTCGGTAGTTTCATATGAAAGCGGCTGTTGCTTTTCAAAAAGGTGTTAACATTGTTAGTTGTTATATAGTTTAGTGTCTGACCTTATAATTTTAGCCCTTTTAAAACTAACTCATGTTAACAGTGCTACTAACAGAAGCAATCTAATAGTATTTTAATTTTTATTCAGAAAATTTTGTAGTTGAACCGCAGTTGAACATAATTATTTATTGAATTAAACACAAATCGGTATTTTAACTCTCTGTTAACGCACTGTTAACGTGAGTTAACGCACTGTTAACGTGAGTTAACAAAATGTTTACTCATGTTAACAGTGCTATTAACAAAAGCAATCTAATAGTATTTTAGATTTTTATTCAGTAAATTTTGTAGTTGAACATAATTATTTATTGAATTAAACACAAATCGGTATTTTAACTCTCTGTTAACGCACTGTTAACGTGAGTTAACAAAATGTTTACTCATGTTAACAGTGCTATTAACAAAAGCAATCTAATAGTATTTTAGATTTTTATTCAGTAAATTTTGTAGTTGAACTGCAGTTGAACATAATTATTTATTGAATTAAACACAAATCGGTATTTTAATTCTCTGTTAACGCACTGTTAACATGAGTTAACAAAATGTTTACTCATGTTAACAGTGCTATTAACAAAAGCAATCTAATAGTATTTTAGATTTTTATTCAGTAAATTTTGTAGTTGAACCGCAGTTGAACATAATTATTTATTGAATTAAACACAAATCGGTATTTTAATTCTCTGTTAACGCACTGTTAACATGAGTTAACAAAATGTTTACTCATGTTAACAGTGCTATTAACAAAAGCAATCTAATAGTATTTTTGATTTTTATTCAGAAAATTTTGTAGTTGAACCGCAGTTGAACATAATTATTTATTGAATTAAACACAAATCGGTATTTTATAGTGTTGAATTTTGTTTTATGCGAAATTATTGAAAAATGGCGTTACTAAGTTGAAATAATAATATGAAATCCATAGCTATATATTAGTAATTCATCGGTAAGGTATTAAAAGGCTGTTGTTATGGCACAAAATATAATTCAGCAACATAAAAAAAATAATGAAAATAAACGATTATAAAGATTATTGATGTTGGCGAGGGGTCTCCTGTCAAGAGTAGCGATGAAGGAGCTGGTTAAACGAATATAGACAACGTTACCTGACCCAGAGGGTCGACCAGCGCACTGGTGAGCGGTTGATTCCTTTGGGTGTATCCCTGAAATAGATATATGGCACTTGGTGTGACCGATTCGGGACAATGTAGAGATGTAAAGAATATGTCAATATCAAACTTTCACGTTCCCTCACCATTACACTGGCTACATTAAAAATGATTCATTTGCAGAAGTGGAATTAAAATGAGTTCATAAAAATCACGACATGTTTAACGTTTCATTATTTAGGATGGATCAAATTTTGGTTTACAACACTTATGCTGAATGAATTTCTTTAAGATTTACACTTTCTGTAAATATTTTCCCGTAAAATTTTCTACATTGTGTAACGCTTTTTGTCTTCTTACTGCCTCAGCTAAATCAATTAATTCTTCTTAGATAATTCAATAAATAGAGGTTTTATACAAAATGTTTTCTTTTTATTAATATAAGATATATATTTTCATAAGCTTACAAAAACGTACATAAGTTCATCAACAGTAAATATTTTCATCCGATAACATCAAATTGATAAATTTTAAGAAGCATTTTTAAGTATATTTTTTCCTAGTGAGTTACTTAAGTTAAATAAGATAGGTATTTCATTTCATACCATACCTGAAAATTATTTTGAATATTTTGATGTTTTTCATTGAAAGTGTTGTTTAAAAAGGTACTTTAAAATCTAAATTGCGCTTAAAAATAAAATACATACCCTCTCAAAGAGGGAAAAACAAAATCAGCGTCCGTGGTTGGATATAATTTCAGAATTTTATTTTTACTTTTAAATAGAAGGTTAAGTTAATTGAAATTAAATTTATAAGATTTCATTAGTGGTTTTTATATACAGAATATATTTTTATATATAGGGTTGGTTTTCTATTACGTTTCATTTTAAAATGTTCCTTAGATTTTAAACTATTTTTTTAAACAATTAAAACAAAACAAATAAATAGGAATATTCAAAACAATTTCGATGAATGTTGTGAAACGAATATTTTTTAGATAAGGCATATAAAATAGAGTTCTTCAAGAATAGTTTTAAATAGTCAGATCAGTTTGATGTTTTAAAAAACAAATTTTAACAAATATTTTTGCATAAATTTCCAAATATAAATATAAAGAACACTTAAGGTGTTCCAAATATAAAGAACACTTAAGGTGTTTAAATAGCAATAATTTTTCTGAATTTGCTAACCATCTTTTAGCTTTGGATCAATCTTTTGATTGATCCAAAGCCAAATTATATAGAATCACAGTTTGATAAATTAGAAATTTTGGAAATAAAAAAAATTGTTAATAGTAAATTGAATATTATAAATAACCAGGTCCATTTTACAAATAGTTGTTCTTTAATTTTATTTTCATATAGGTACTTTATTATTATTCATTTTCCACATACAACTTTTTAATATTTTGATAATCTATACTTCGATTTTTAAATTTAATTTTGTTACTACCTATACATTTTTTTCCTGACGAAGGGGCTACGGGCTCTGAGACATGTTGATTTTTTTTCCAATAAAAAGGTGGTGTAAACAAAGTTAATTTCTATAAATTATAACACTAATTTTATACTATTTCGATTGGAGTCAGACAGACGTTCTTCGTCAACAGTGTCAAAATATATTTTAAACATTGGTTATGTATAATATTATATGAATGTTGTTATATTTTCTGTCAATTTTTGGCAAGATCAATTAATGGTACCAGGATATAATTAATTTAGTGAGCTATTACGTATTTACTTTAAGACTGGTGATTCCATTCTCCCAAAGTCAATGTCATAAAACAGAAATCCAACTGTAATCTTCTTTTTTGTTTTCAAATTGTTAACAAATAAACTACCGCAATGAGTAGTAAACTCCTATTTGAGAATTTAATTAACTGTAGCAGTTATGGTACTCATTTTGCATCATCAGTATATTCTGGAAGTACTCAAATATAATGTATGTTTATTTTGTTTCTGTAGTCCTATACAAATACAGGAACATAAATTTTGAACAGTATCACCGATTTAGCTCTTGGAATATTCCAGTAAACATTGTCTAATGACTTAAGAAAATTTCGTTCCTCTTCTGCCAGCTCCAGGTTTCACCTCCATTAAGAGGAACGAAAGTAGATTGAATGCAGTGGAGATGAGATCCCTTAGACGTATGTGTGGTAAATCCATGTATGATAGAGTAAAGAATGAATATATTAGGAATGAATGTAAAGCTGATCGTAGCACATAATACAGAGAATAAAAATAGGGTCGCTCAGGTGGTTTGGGCATGTTGAGCGAATGAATGAGGAAAGAATGGTAAGAAAGATATATGATGCAAGTGTTGACGGCGCCAGAAAGAGGGGGCGACCACGGAAGACGTGGCATGACCAGATTAACCAGATACTGGAAGATGGTCCTGTTAGAAGCCTGAACAACCGTCGAGCTTGCATGCGAAGGTGTATGAATGTAGACGAAGCGAAAGTTGTATGTCAGGACAGAAGAGTATGGCGCTCTATCCTCTCTGCCTACCCCCACGGGGAAACGGCGTGATGGTAAGTAAGTAAGTAAGTAAGTAAGTAAGTAAGTAAGAAAATTTAAGACAATTTTATCTGGTGTAGCGTAATCAAATATGAGTGAAAATTGCAATTCTATAATATCGGGATTTGATTTTGATAATTAGGAGAACAGACAAAGGATTATAAAGGCAGATATAAATAATATATGATGCATACCCCGGGTTCATAAATACTTTTAACAAGGTCGAGATTTCAGGTAACGGAATTGGATTATCAAGTGAGGAGAAATCTGTTAAACGGTGAGATGCGCTTGTAGATACGCTAATTCACACACATCATTCATTTTTTTTTTAAATTTTCAGTCGAGAAGATTAATCTGGGAGAATCCTTTGAATTGAAAAATTTAAACTTATTTTGACTTCCATTCTTACCAATAAACTAGCGTATTTAACAAATACCGAAATTTTTTTTTTTTGGATCCATTAATTTTTAACATCATTATTGAGAATATATATTTTTTTCAGAATATTTTGAGTTTGTCCAAATTTTTCAGAACAGTATTTACTGGATTTTTGTCACAGGGACGTCATTAATCAATCAATACGTTATAGATGTCTCGCAGAGACGAAATTATATTTTTATGGGAAAGTAAGTAGCTATAGAAGTCTTCTACCCTATGAACATCCAAAGGCTTCCATATCTACTTTCCCATAAAAATATAATTTCGTCTCTGTGAGACAGACATCTAGCTATAATATAAAGTTTTGCGTCCAAAAGTAGAATTCATTTTTAAGTTCTAAATTTTTAATTTAAATTTAAATTTCATTTTTAATTATCAATCTAAATATTTTATATTCAGCGACTTGTATTTATAAGAAAACTATTGAAGAGAAATGCTGTATAATTTTACGAATCATTGTAGGTTTTGGTATTTCTACACGATTCTAAGAAACATTTATGTTAAAAAAGTAATGAAAGGTAATACATATAAGGAAGAGGACAGTTATACAATTAGATATAAATGAGATAGAGGCAGCATTATTCTTGGTTACTATTATTATGATATTTTGAAAATTCAGGGATTCATCGACTTGCATGCATGCAAATGCATTTCGAACACCGCTATGTATTATATTAAAAAAACCTATGCACGTCACATTTTGTGAGTTAGTAAGATTTTATTAATTATTTTTAGGATTCGTCTCTTCAGCGACAAAGCATCGGATTCCATCTACAAATAGAGTGGACTAGTGCTTTCTGACGATTATATATGAAAATAAAACAGGATCTAGTGTTGTGCGGCGTATTTCCTAATGGGGCGTTTTCAATACGTACAGGTGGGAATCTATTATTGAGCATATTATTTCATATTTCCTTTATCATTCAGGACACTTTTATGAACTCTATTTACTGCCGTACTTTTATATACCAACCAGCAAAAATACCGGCATTTCATTCACTCGCACTTCATTAAAATATAAATAGCATGGAATATATATATATATATATATATATATATATGATGAAATGAATAATTTTGTGATGCTTTTATTCACTTCGTAGATTGTAAAATAGCTTGTTGTTGCAGTGGTCGACTTTCGTCTGGTGATCCAGTGGTCGGTGGTTTGAGACCCATTCCGGGATACCAGGAAGTTAATCGTATTTTCATAGCACAAGACTTAAGCTTGTTTTGAAAATATTGATGGGACACGTATTCCGTGTTCGCTTGTCTATTTAAAAAAATGTTTTTTTAGTAGTAGTTATTTTCACTTTTGACACTCAGGAACTTGTCATATTACTAGTTGAGTGGCATTATCTAATAGTGAATTTAAAAAAAAAACTGTTTGACAATATATATAGAATCATTATATCTCTCAGTATAATTTTAACCAATGAGGCGGAATAACGAGTGTAACTCGTAGGTGTAACCAGACCCAAAAGTAAAAACTAGAAATCGTAGAAAGCAGTGAAAAACTGAATTTTTTTTGCGGAAAGTGATAATGAGCAGATTGAAAATAAATTTTCTTTGGATGTAAATGACTTTTTACTAAGACCAAATTGATTAATCAATGAAAAAGACATACAGTAAAATCTAATTCATGAAAAAATATTAGGCTACCACTGGGATTCGAACCCAGGTCACCTCCTTTCCGGGGCCGGTGCTCTGACCACTAAGCTATAGCAACCCTCTATGTTTCCGTGAATATATCGATTTTATATGTAGTTCTCATTTTTATTAATTGTATCAAGTTGGGTTAAAGTAAAAGTTCGTTAAAAGCATAGATTTTTGCATTTTCCACCAATCAAAAACCCGTTTCTGTAAAAATCTATGATTTAAAGGAACTTTTACTTTAATCCAACATGATATAACCACTTAAATACTTAAGAAAGTGAGAAAAGTAATTTAGATGACAGTTCTGTCGTCATTTTCAATAATTCAGGGGTATTTAATTAAAACTATGGAAATATATTTTTTAATTTTACTACTGACATGGTAGGTAGGTACTCTATAATGCGTACATTATTTATAAACATATATGTGACAAACAACACCTACAGGATAATGCTTTCAGACTTAGCATTGAAGAATAACTATTGGAGTCGATCATCCTTCCAGGCTATTGAGTTTGTCCATTGTGATTACAATGGGCACATTTCACCAAACAAATAAAAACAACATTTAAGTTTGAAACATACTACTAAAACGCGACGCGACGCCATGCCGCGCCACGCATGTCAGTACTTATCAATCTCATATATTTAATACGGTCAGATAACACGCCATGTGATGAAACGCAACCCTACGCGGTAACATCCAGTCGATCCAGGTCGGCGTGTTGCCGGGAGAGGGGGCACACACGCCATCCGACGCATCGCACGCAGGGTGTTTCCTGTTAACACCCGACACCACGCGTCAGTCTTTCAAGAACATTCCTGGTTTATAGATATTTTTTGGTTAGTTTTTGTTTAAAATGTCGGATGTCAAATGGGAAATTAGTAGAATTTATGAAACGGTACCCAGTATCATACGATATGAGTTCAGGTCAATACCGTGATCATAGTAGGTATTTGAAATAATGCTTGAGAAGAAATTTTTTTATTCAACTGTTTCTATATAAAATAAATTCCTAAAATCTTTTTTTTTTTTTTTTTAAAAAAAATAGAGATGTGAACACGGAATACGTGTCACATCAATATTCTTACTATTTTCAAACTAAGCTAAGCGCTTGTACTATGAAAATAGGACTAACTTGCTAGTCTGGAGTGAGGATCGAACCCGCAACCTTTGGATCACGAGGCCAGTGTCCTAACCACAAGACCAACAAGCTACTCTGCATCTTCTTCTGTCTGCAATAAATCTTCTTCAAAATCTTCATCCAGATCGTCTTTAAATAGTAAATCCATGACCACGTCAATACACTTCCGTCTTTCGCGAAGCAATGATACTAGCAAAGCGTGTTGTAACAATCACGTGGCCTATTGTATATATGCACGATTCGTATAAGTCATTTCGCGTCGCGTTTTAGTAGTATATTTCAACCTTTAATATATCTTTTGCAATCTTACAAGCTATATTTGATCATCAAAAAGAAGATATTACCCTTCTTGAATGAAAATTTAAAAAAAAAGTGAACAGTGGAAGTGAATCAGTGTATCTGCAAGCGCATCTCATTACTTAACAGATTTCTTCCTCACTTATCCGAAATCCCGGCCTAGTTTATAGTATTTATGAAACCCGGTGGAAGTACAATACTTTTTTTATATCTAAATTTTTGATGAAAAATTAGAAACTGAACATTTTTTAATCCCGGAACTGATCTCATAATCATCAAAATCAAATCGCGAAATTACAAAATTGCAAGTTTCTCTCGGATTTAAATACAGTACACCTGACAGTATACAGGTAAAATTGCATTATGTAAAGTGATCAATATGCTAGCTCATACATGTTATATGCATTGTGGCCACACTATAAAGACTGCCATACCGTGAGATACCTAGTCATTACATTATACTTAATACTTTTTACAATTTATTTATCTTTAAGACATTTTTTATTATTAATTCATTTATTTTTATCGTTAATTGTGTACTATATAAAAACTTATATTTATTAATTTGCGATATATATTTATGCAAAATAATTGTATGTAAAAAAAAATATTATACTTCTTATTGATCTGCAATATTTTCATATTTATATATTTTATCATTGATTATTTTTTATTATTAATTATTAATTAACCGTGAAAAGTGTATTATATTATATTATTTTAAAATGCTCACAAAATACTCAAACTTGTACTTTAATGTCACTAAAGGACCATCTATTAGGGTCATTATTGACCTGTTGACGGACTGTATATTAAAAAATTAAAAACGCACGTTTTCCATATAAGTATCTTTGTCTCTATGAGACTTTTATAATTTATTTTATTTAATATATCAACTGAATATTGGATTCAAATATATGTATATAATAAATGTGCGTTTCCTAGTTCTATGAAGATTCACAAAACTTTTATGATAAAGATTCAGGTAGGTAGAGACGAGGTTTCTTTCATAGTGGCGTAACTTCTTATTTTAGTGCGTACTCCGGAAGTTGGAAAACTCCACCGAGTTTTCTGTGAACAAATTACGCTGGAGTAAGTTTTCAGCACATCCGCGTGTATTTTTGTTTTATGCAATTATTCAAATTAATTTATTCTCATTGTATTAAGCAGTTATCAAAAGTACATAGAGTAGATCATTCCCTCATCCTTACACCACAGAGACAGCGAAGAGATTTTGTGTGGTAGCTTCGCCGCGCTGCTTACACAGCGTCAGCGACGTAGAAAGGATGGCCGCTTTAGCATTAAAATAATGCCGAATGGGCCGATATGGGAGCTATTACTCATAAAACGGCTCTGAATATGCGGCGGGTCCCTCTTCGCTTATAGTAGAAAATTGTACAGAGATGAAATAAACCCCTTCGGCTTGGGGTTTGAACATAGTGGAAGTATGTTCCTCCTCGCATATACTCCAGAGGCCGGTAAAGTATTAAAAATAGTAATAATAATAATAATAATAATAATAATAATAATGATATCCAATTTCGAAATGGACACACATGAAAACACCTTAAACAAACAAAAAATAACACTATAAAGTGGGTATAATTAGTAAAAAGGATACAAATTCAAGGAGAGAAATCATTCCATAAAACAATTCTCAATTCAACTGGCATATTCTAAGTCTACGTACATAATTCTTTAGTTCGGATAAGCTCCTACAACGAAAAATGTCAAAGAGTTTCGAAATTATTTCTATAGCGGTGCACGTGTGTTATCGGTGAATTTAAGGCATATTCCTGTAGGTCCTTACAAAGAATATCACTTGAAGTATAGTTTGTCTTGTTATATAATGCGAGACCATAAGTTCAGGGCAGTCCAAAATTCTGTTATTAATTTCAAATAGAAATACAATGTCGTACTTTTATATACTTATTCCTTCAAATGAAGTATATTCATTAAAATATCATAATTTTGGCTTTCTTTTGGAATACTCAAATTAAAATTGATGAATCTCAAGAATTTATGTTAAACTCTGTCTATTTTCCTAGAGTTTGTGTCGTAGTAGGGAGATCATATAGTCGAGTTGTGTTTCAATGTAAAACTCAATGTCTGTCTGTCTGTCTGTCCATCTGTCTGCTCTCTATACAAATCTGCATCATTTGTCCGATTCGACTCAAATTTTGCATACTTATGCTTTAGGACCCGGCAAGTAACATAGGTGACATTTTCCCCCTCCCTTACTACCCCTTTTTATTTTTATTTTTTATTTTTAGTGAAAATCTGTACTGTTCGACCGATCGGACTCAAAATTTGGAAACTTATTCTTTAGGACCCGATTCACCTTCATCGATTGTATCCAAATTTTTCATACATATTCCCGACGCAAAAAAAGACCATATATATTTCTTCCCAAGACATCATATCCATCCTCGCTTTGATTAAATGGGAACACTGATTTAATTAGAGGTTTTGCAAAACAATGGAACCTTTGTTTCCCCCTACAAATTTATTTTCAACTTAATCCTTATCCCGTGCAACGCCGGGTACGAAAAGCTAGTGTTATAATAGATTTAAAGTAATTCAATTTCAGAACGTTTCCAAATGGTTCCATTTCAGTAATTTAAATATGTACCTACATGAACTACCGTTCAAAGCATAGTCGCATTTTATTTTGGAAGATTATTTGTTTATACTTGTATTAATTGATATTAAATAAGTTTGTACTGTGTAGACTGCGAGAAATCTTGTAATCAATATACGACCCATTTCCTGACCATCAATCGCTCTGAAATTTGGCAGAGAGGCATATTCCTGATGTAAATACAATAATCATCCATTCGATTTTTTTAAATCAAAATTTTTCTCCAACACCAACAATCACTCACTGGCAGCAATTTAATTTTTAATGTATCATTCTTTCTAAGTGCGATCAAGAAGAAATCGCCCCATGATTTTAATTTTATTGACATACGCATATACTGTGATCGATAACAGTACTCCATTATAATACTAGAAAACGAATTTTTTGCCCTGTCGAGGAATGCCTGCATTTTGTTAAATATTGTTAATAATGTTCAATTTATTTCTTTTATACAGGGTGTATCGTAGCTAGTAGCTAAAATTCTGCAGGTGGATTCCTGGCTTGATAGTGAGTTCGAAAATGTTCAAGCAACCATGATCTAATATCAAAAATTATGGAGATATGCAATATCAATATTTGCCCTTTATTTTAATACCTATCTCTGACTTATTTTTTGAAAAAATTTGAACTATCAGTGACTTATACAGTGACTTATATCGATTATGAAAAATTCATTATGAAAATTATGAAATTCATTATGAAAAACGATTGTGAAAAATTCCTGGCGTCACATTCACAGTTTATTATCTTATGTTTTATTTTGTACTTTTTCGCCAAATATCGTTTTAACAAACATAATATCTTTCATTATCGATCACTATTGTTAGAAATCCATAATCGAAAAATTCATTATCTTTCATTTTCAATATCGAACGACACATGATAATGAAAATCGTATTGTTGTCAAAAATCATCATTATTATTTTTGATGTTTATAGCGTTAACTTTGTGGTTGAACATAATCATTAATTTTAACTAAACAACTTTGTATTAACCACTTAACTAGTAGCTCTACGTCTACCGGTTTAGACACTACTGTATCATATACATGATATCGAAACCGGTAGATATAGAGTTTACTAGTTAAGTGGTTAATACAAAGTTGTTTAATTAAAATTAATAATCATTATTATTATTCTACATTAAAGACTTAAATTCTTAATACATATACGTATAGACAAATTAGTGTCAGTTTCTTTGAGAAAACGTTGTGTCCGTATACCGTCGCTACATAAAATTAATCCTATATGACGTTTTAGTACATTCTGAGATAAAATAATAATTTTTTTTTAAAAAATAATTGCAGCAACTAGATTTATAAAAAATATTTTAAATAATTACGAGGCAGACTTTCCAGATGTACGGCAATGTTGTTTTTAGTATATCTCCATTATTTATATGAAAAATGGACAAATTGATTCATTCATCTTAGAGTGTACTAAACGGCACATAGGATTATATATACAGCGACGATATATTGTCGTTATTTCGTTGTCCGACCGTCCGTCCGTACGTCTGTCTGTTTCTTTAACTTCGTGTAACGTTCGTAACTTCTTTATTATAATTTTTCTCTTTTTTTCTTAAAAAATGTGAAAAAAATTACGACATTTTTTTACATAAATATTTTTTATGTAATTTTTTTTTCATTTTTTTATATAAAAATTTGTACGCAAAAATAATCAAATTTTTATTTTTTTACATTTTTTTTGTTTATAATATTTTCGTTTTCTTTTTTGCATAAATAAATAAACACTTATTCCTTAGGACTAGAATTCTTAGCGACATGTAAAAGTCCCGACATTTTTGATGGGTTAGAGCTAATTGAATACATCAATATATAGCGGAAAGAAAAGAAAATAATTTGATTGCTTAGAATTTCTGTGTCTATTGGCTCGCTACCAGAATATATGAAAATCGCATTATAAATACTAACGGTTGAGAAAGCAACTTTGAGATATTAAAACTCATGAATATAGCTCCTTCATAACACTCCTTGATTGCGAGGATAGGACATTTTCCGCTAGTACCACATCGTAAGTCGGATATTAATGACGCGTCTAAATAAATATGGTTTTAAAACCACCATGCGGAAACTAGAAATTGCAATATTTATATTTTTGTGACATAATATACTATCTTTAAAACAAAGCGAAATGTCTTTAAAGCGAATAAACATTTAAATATATTTTTTATGATAATATTTAATTCAATAATTTGAGAGACCAAACGAGAATAAAGTGAAAAACGCCACTAATTTATTGATATTTGAATCAAACTCAAACAAAAAAGTTGCATTAGTAAAGTTTCGGAAAACAAATATTTATTAAATCATGCTTTCCTTAAGGAAGAGTTGATTTAAAATTCTACCTATAATTCATGGCAGAGCGCAGCGGTTAGATTTTTTATTTCTGACGTTTCTGTATACAATTTCATGACAAGGCTTATTCTATCTCACTTGTTTGCGAGCATCAAATTTGTTTCTTAGATCCAGTGAAATCGAGAAAAAACTCATCCTGAACTGTGTATTTTCCTACTGAAAACGTATAATATTATATTAGTCCATCTTTATTTTTGCGAGTTTTTATAGTAGTCAAGTAAATTTATTCTTAAAATAGCGCGTTTCTTCGAAAGATCTAATGTGAGGTGAGAACTGTGCGCACGTCACTTGCAGAAATGACGTACTTATTGTATGAATTCTTACTCTCAAATCGTATGTTGTGTATGTTTGTTCTTGTCTCTTATTATTTTTATTTGAATTACTGCCTCTATTAATTACAAATGACTGTACAAATTCATTCTGTTTCTGTTCACATGAATAGGTTTATGGTAATTTATAAAGAAAGTTCGATAAACGTAGGTTTTTGATCATTTTATACGTGATATGAATATATTTAGTTACGATGACATTGTCAGCGATGAAATTATCAAATGTTTGATTTATTTTTGTGAAAGGAAATGTGAATTTGAGATGAGTCTTATTTCCGTTTTAAATCGTTTTCAAAATATATAGAAATTTTTTTCCGAATTATAAGCATACATCGTAATCTAAGTTTATATCTACTGCACGCCACTGATATATAGAGAACGCATTTTCAACTTATATTTATAGTGTAGGTATTATATTGGAACGTATATCTTAAATTACGTTATACCTATATGCTTTGTTATCATATTTTCGAACAATATATAATGACTGTAACAAACGGAATTGCTATTTTATTTCTGCTGATTATGATGTTTGACTCACGGTAATCTCTGAGATTTTGTTATATGATTCTTCGAAAATATCTCTCGGTTTTCATCGTACTTGATGCACGGCAATCGTTAAATATCACTCCTTTGACCTTTGTTGTTCAGCTTGTACGTTGCACGAATTCCATTTAATAATTATAAAATGAATTTCCTAATCAACTCTTGGAAAAAAACATTCCTTTGATATTAAAAAGGATTTAGAATTTTTACATACAAAAAAACAAAGAATACCAGTTAGGAAAACTAACTAATATTAGTTACTCAACTACAGTATATATTTTTTTTTTTGTAAAAATATGTAGGTACTTTCAATTTAAATTTTTGATATACGTTACATCCTGATGGAGGGATCATTGGTTCTGAAACATGTCGATTATTCAATATATTATGGTTTCATAGAGTGTTTTTTAATACTTATCTGAATGAAATAAATGAATTATTAATATTTATGTATTTTGTCTCATTTTTTAAAATATTTAATTTTTTTTTTGTGTTTTGTTTAATCTCGCTGTTAAATCGAACGTTGTGCATGGTGGTTTGCATTTATTCTCTTTCCACAAATCTCAATCTGATCTCTGAATATATCTCCAGATAAATGTCTCAACATGGCTATATGGTATTGAAATCTGTATCATTGTGTCTCATTCCGTGGATCGGAGGCGTTATAAAGAAATAAAAGCCAGTGGGTATGACACTGGCTTCTCACACCGAGGGTTTGGGGTTGGATTTCCGGTGAGTTCACAATTAATCTGTGTGGTTTACCCAAGCCTGGGTGTTAAGTGATGCATTTCGCTTCTATAATTGGGCCTCTTGGCCGGTTGAAGCACAAATAAATAAAAAATAAAAAACGTAAAATATCAATTTGTTTACAATTTTTTAACCTTTTAAGTCCCATCTTAATTCCTTATTAGAAACTCTGTTTCGATGCTTGTTTTTTATATTTAAACTAATTTTCTTAATTCCAGAATCAGTGTCTCTGAGTATGGTGGACCTAGTGATCCCGGGATACAGGGTGCGCGGAGAGACAGCCCTGCTGGAGTGCCGATACGAACTGCACGGGGACACCCTGTACTCAGTCAAGTGGTACAAGGACAACGAGGAGTTCTATCGATTCATGCCCAAGTTGTCTCCTCCGAAACACAGCTTTAGGATAGAAGGCGTTAAAGTCGATGTGAGTAAGACAATCGTAAAAAATCATTATTTTCACTAAAAAAATTAAAGCAACCATCACACCGTTTACCCGACGGAGCAGGTAGAGAGCAAATAACGCCACACTTTTCTGTCCCGAAACACTATTTTGGAATTTGGACACATTCTTATATTTTATGCACGCTCTTCGGTTTATGCTTGGTTTTTCTGAACATGCCAGATCTTTCGCGGACGTCCTCTATTCCCGTTGCCTCCAATACTCGCCTCTTATATCATCTTAACCATCTTCTTCCCGCTCGAACATTATACAAATCTCAGCTGCCCTTAGTTTATTCCTTGACAATGCCACAATATTAGGTACATTCGCATCGAATTTGTTCATTCTTTATTTTGTCGTACATAGATTTTCTATATATATGTATTTCAAGAATCGCATTTTCATCCCATTATGTCTATTTTTACATTTTGTTTGTTATGTGAATTAATACTATCGCCGTTTTTATATTTTATATTTGTTTTCTTAATAATAATTTATTCCAGTAGCAATAATTTACAATATTTTTATTAGTATATTCTAAGACACAATTATTGGAATTTGTCCACAGAGGTATAGTTATTAACTCTCTCTCTCTCCTCTTTGCCCTTCCGTTTTCCTCCATCATTAACTAATATACATATATTACAGAAAGCATATATAGAAGTCTTTTTTTTATTTGAAAGATGTGTGGTTGTTCTTGGGTGGCATCGTGAACGTTGCATTGTGTAAAGTGATCACGTGAGCCAGCCAAGACAGGTCATAAGCCCTAACCTAATACGTCGATATTTAGCATAAGGCTGATTGTAGCGATGTTTTTTATATATATTTTTAAAGCAGTTATAAGAAAATAACTTTTATTTATGAAGATTTGACGCGTTTAAAGTGTTGGATTCTTCCTAAAAAATGTCTAAATGTATGAAAAACAGTACTTATTTTTTATGTGCGTTCTGTGTTCGATGAATTTGATAAAGTAAAATTTCAATTGGTTAACATTTTTATGACAATTATCTAAGGTGTAGAAAACGTTTAACCCCCTTAGATGTTTTCTACAAAATTATTATCGTATAGTAATAGTAGATTTAAAAAGTTGCATGATGCGTTCATACCACTTTTTTAACCATTTTAATTATTATATTTATATATAGAATTATTTAAACATTTTAAACCAATATTATTATTTTCCAAGGTTTTGTAAATTTAAAGCCGCAGAAAATAGTCAAACTACTTTTTTTAGTTTAATAGTTAATAGCTGTGAGGTGGGGTTACAGAAACATATTAAATTCAACAAAAAACTACAACATTTAGAGCTTGAATGTTTTCAGCGCATAAAGATATCGTATTAAGCTGTCCAAACCTGGACATTTTTCGCATCTCGCGGGTTGGATTCTTTATGCATAACTACGTCCAATTTAACTTTATTAATAATAAAAACACGTTTTAAGTAGAGTAGAAAAAAATCGTGTTATTTTGAAAAAAAAATAAAACCTTAGTCTCTCCATTTTATCGAATGTGAGTTAAAATTCTTAATGTTGTTCAGTAATAGAGATTTATATACCTATATATCTAAGCAGTGTCATATTTCAAAAGTTCATCAATCTTCAGACTTGACTGATCTAAAATCTTTATCAGACCGCTTTGTTGATGTGCTTACAGTCATGTCCGAGACGTTAATAAAAGATTATCGTTTAAAATAATAGTCCATTTCATTACAAAGATTGTCAAAATAAATATTCGACGATTCTTTCAGTAAAATTAATATATTATATTAAAAAATATATTTTAAAAATTCGTTATTTGTTTAAAATTATGTATAAATATAAAAGTATTTAAGGATGTTTTGGCTGCGTAAAATCAGAAAGTGGTCCAATCTCTAAAATGCCGGTGATGTATATATCTTGCTCTGTAGTCCCCATTTTTCGATGGAAAGCGACACTAAGGAGAAGTTAGATTAATTATGACATGTCTCAGTCTCATCCACATGATTTTTTTCCTCGTAGTGCTTTAACTTGATTTCGACAGAAATCGCTTTCGAAAAATTTTTCAGAAAATTTCGATGCTCTTTTTTCCGTCCTCTGGAGGTTTCTTTTAAGAAAAAAATAAAAAACGAACATTTTCACACACATACAATATGTATCGAAATCTTTCAGCTGGAGCTGGGAGAATTTTTGTAAAGACTCATTTGACTGGAAACTTAATTATTCATTATTTTTCGACTCGACCTAAAAAATGGTTATTTGGACCTCTCAAAGATAGATACGAACTAACTTTTCTTGATAACTAACGCATTCGGTTTATTTTTAACAAATAGGCCATCAACAGGTTATTATTGATCAATGGAATGATATTAGAGTACAAAGTATAAATATTTTATGAACGTTTTGAATGTGATATATTACACAATACATTTTTTGTTTTCTTCCATGTTTGTATTCCTTCTTTTCTATGATCTTATTCCATGTTTATACATTTTTGTAACATATTCATTGCCGGCCAATTAATTTAATGAAGCTCTCGCAAACGTCACAATCATTTTCAAATTCTTCTGTAAAGCTCTTGGAATTTGTATATTTTCTTTAAACACGGGAATTTTTCCGTGTTTTTAATCGAAATATATTTTTGGAAAAGTTTTACGTTATTTTTAATAAAATTCTTTAAATTTTAATGTGCTGAGTTCGCTTACAGGCGCTTAAAAGCGTAAAGAATTTATTAAATACAATAAAAACATTTTTCGTGCATTACGAACACATTTTATTCCGCAATTTACTCGAATTACCTTAAATTCCATAAATTCGTATCTTAGCCCCTCAGATGGCTTTGTTTGTTTTCCATGTGATAGCCAGTTTCCATTGTTTTTGGACGTTATTATAGATATCATGGTATGCCGGGCATGTCTGTGTTTTTTTTTACAATTTTCGGTGCTTGCTGTGTAAAATAAATTGGGGGTTCTGCAGGCTTACGTCAAAATAATGATTTTTTCAGATTATTCGAATTTTTGTTGTCGAATATTTTACGAAGTGTGATGTGTTTGTTTACACATCATACTTTGGCGGGTATAGATATGTTTTTTTAATTATTTTTTAATAGCTAAATACATTTTTTTACAGTAAAGAATTTTTCGTAATGGTATTTCTCGTCTACATGAGTAATACAAACTCGTGAGTAGGAGATGAGTATCATTTTAAATAAATTAAACAGTAATTGGTACATACTATGTACCAGGCGCATGCAGTGGAAACATTGAAGCATGATTTTTTTGTATACCTATATTTTGTAAAAAGATATTTATGCTACAGATTTTTATGATATATCATAACATGAATATATAGCCATGCTACGATGCTCCCACTGCATGCTCCTGCTATGTATCTATATGTAAGAAGAAAAAAGTAACTAATATGCGATTATTATGATGCATTTATGTGAGACAACAATAAAATAAACTAACAATAAGCAAAAAATTAAAAAATGAATATAGTAAAGAGAAAAATAAAAAAAAATTTTTAAGAAAAGATATAACTGACTATTTTTAAATATGAAATTTGAATCTCTTCGAATACAAATAATTAAGTTCAAATACATAAAGCTAGCTCGTACCCGGAGTTGTTCGGGTTAAAGATTTTGTTAAAAAAGTTTGTGGGGGGACACAAAGATCCTAAAGAATAAGTATGCAAAATTTGGGTGTTAATTTGTACAGAAAATATATCGTGGGGAGGGGGGGGATAAGGAGGAGTGGGGAAATGTCGCCTATTTTACTAACTAGGTCGTAAAGAACAAGTATGCAAAATTTCAGTTAATTCGATCGAACGGTACAGATTTGCATAGAAAACATATCTGTGGTAGAGATGGAGAAGAGGGGAGAGGGGAAAGATTTCCTTACAAACGGTGCGTAATTGACATAAAAATTTATAATATAGTAGTAATATAGAAGTAATTTAGAAGGTAGTGATTTAATATAATCTAATTAATTAAGGAAAAACCATGGTAGATACAAATCAGATAAAAAAAAGAATTGTATTAATTTCCAGCTAGCAGAAATGTTTATATTTTGTGGTGTTTCTATGCAAAGCTCGCGTGAAATAAAACGTTTGTTAAGATATGACTTCTGGAGCTGAAAACTTGGCCCACTTCTCGCGCTCCGAAAGCTGTAGTTGTTCGCAAAGAAGACCAAAGTGGATCAAAGTTACGGAACCCGACAGACGATAGTTCCAGAAAGCTTGCGCTGGAGCTCGCCTTGCAAAGTAATAAAGTGAAATATGTTTCAGTCGCTCAGCCCGCGTGTCCGCTTCACAGCCCCTCGCAAGCCCCAACCCTTCAAGCGAGAGCTTATTTTAAATATATTACAGACTTTACGTTCATTGATTGTACACCAACGTCACATTTTTCTAGTTAGTGTTCCAGGGGTGGTGGACCCTGCAGTGCGTTGACTAGAAAGGTCGTAATCATGTGGGAGACATCCCATAAAATTATTACCCCAAAGATTCCGAACGTTCGTGATAACGTGAGAAAAATTTAATTTACACTAAATCATCCTTTGTATTGCAAACATATTTTGTCACAACTATAAATTTGAGAGGATTAATCCTCTTATCTCTGGATAATTAATTCATCTTCATGTGTAGTCATTTATTTGTACACCTGATGATGAGAGAGACGTATCTCTAGATGAAAATTTACCTGGATAGAAAGAACACTTTGTGTTTCTTCTCGTTTAATTTACTTGGGGGCTTTCGTATTATTAGGTTGTTGTTAATCTACTCTTTTAAAGATCAATAATGCTATTATGTAAGGTTATTTAAAAAACATTAATAACCTCGCAGTACTATATTCCTGCTTTAAATATGAGTCGAAAATGTTCAAGCACCCATGACCTAATATCAATAGCATTTTTTTCCAATATTTCTGATTATTTTAAAAACGTTGAACTTTCATTACAGTAACTTATAAACGTTACTAAAAATTCATTCGTTTCAATACAAGTTAAATAAAAAGGTAAAAACCTTGCAGAAATTTCAATTGGAATTCGAAGGTTTTTATTATTTTATTTGACTAGTAAAGGGGCTGAATTTTTCATATTCGATATAAAGTTACTGTAATGATAGTCCAACGTTTTACAAAAAAATAAGTCAGAAATATTGAAAAAAAATGCAATTTTTGATGTCGCATACCTCCATAACTATTTGTATTTGGTTCAATTCAAATTCAAATGTGAGTCGAAAATGTTCAAGCAAACATATCATGGTTGCTTGAAAATTTTCGATTCATAATCAAGGCAGGAATATAGGACTGCGGGTTATCCCTGTATAGTAGTTTATTTCTATATACGTAATTATGGAGTTTTACAAAATAACAAAAACTAAATAATTAGAATTTACCAAATGGTTTAAACCTTGTATTTGGTAAATTCTCTCTTCAGCTAGGTTTATGATCTACAAACGTGTTTAATTTATTAATCAAAGCAAAATATAAACGAGAAGCGAGTGCACGGAGAACGTCAGGTGAGATCGAATTGCGAAAATTTTGCAATGTGTTTTCCTTTGGCCGTGGCCATAATGGTCACCGCTAACGTGATGAAGTTTCTCCGCATAGTTTGACGAATAGTATTTTTTTCTAGTCGCTCTATCCACAAAAATAAAATAAAAACAATACTAGCAAAATGAACCAGTTTTTAAATACGAGGGTAGACAGAGAGGATAGGACAGACAACGCACTCTTCTATCCCGGAACACTAATTTTGCTTCGACCATATTCGACATTGGATGCTTTTTATTGAAGGTTTTATTAGGGCCAAGTTATCATTATGTTATCAAATCAGGTTTTCGGGGATGCCCATCGTTCTCGCTCCCTCAATCATATGCGTCTCATCTTGCTCATGACCAGCGGTCTCCCTACCGGACTACAGCCACAAATATTATACATTACATTCACTTCTTCCTTATTCATTTCTCACCCCATTAAAAACATATTTTTCCACTTTGAGATATATTTTTGCATGTTCCATCAAACTCAACGAAATAAAAAACAATTTAAAAAATTCTGAATAAAAAGAACCTTATTTTTAAAAATATAAATCAAGTGATAATATTGAAAAGTATAGTATATTTATAGATGTATTTTGAGGTAAATGTTGTATTTCTTCCTATAGTAGCTGATGTATTGTTAATTTTACGTTGTAATAAAATATGAAAATATATTTTTGGGTATAGTTTTACTGCTCTTTGGAGCATAAATTTGGTATTCTGCAGTAAAATGCAAACACCATTGTTTGATTATGAGTGTGCTGTTCTAAAGCTTCCGAGCGGGAAAGCATTGACCTAAACCTATTGTGTATATTTCGGGAGAATTTGAATAATTCACGAGGTGATGGCCCGTGTCCACTGACTGAGACACGATAAAATAACAATTGTCGGAAATTCAATTGAAAAAACTAACCAATAAAAACCAAGTTTTTGTTATACTCCCTTTCTCATTTGTATTGTTTCCAATTTGATATTTTATCAACATGTTCCTCTTGCTTTAAGTTCATGTGGAAAATCTATTCCATGTATATTATTATCCTTAAAACTTATAGAATATTGAAAATGTAAAATTGGTATAGGGGGGCACGGCGTCGGCGAAACCGTCTGATTGGACCCATGGCTCGAGTCAGACTAGTTGAAACAGGTTTTGCGCCTTCTCCACGCGTCGGGATCCTTTCGCATTTGTATGGTTTCCAATTTGAAAAAACCGTTAAAATTTCAAAAAATCCAAAATTATACTCTAATTAAATTTTTTTTTAAATAAAACTTCTTAGATCATTTTAATCGTCGCCACGAGTCTGCCTGCAAAGTTTCAGCTCGATTGGATCACGGGAAAAGGGTTAAAAATCGATCCAAAGTTTTTTCCGGTAGACAAGCAGACGCTACGAGTTAAAAGAAAGGAAGTGATAAACTTTAGTACCACGAACACATGAAGAAATTTTCATCTGGATATAGACCCGTTGGAGATTGGTAGAAGAAACTTGAATTAGTATAGGTACATGACATTCGATTTGACTTTGGTTTACCTAAGGTAGAGCCCGGGTTGTACAAATATAAATATAATCAAAATTAAATAAATTCTTCTTCTTCTTCATTTTACTCTCAATGAGAGCAGTCGTGACGGATCAGTGACTTTAGAATTTGGACAAACTAGATTTCGAATGACGGTGCGGATGATTTGACACAATCTATTCTGTGCTTCTTATGCGTTACAGGAATGGATTCACAGCATCGAAGATTCATCAGTTTTGGGAACAGTCAGTCAGAGTTGGGAACCTTCTGCGGAATCTACTTTCTTCTGCCCTCCTTTGTATAACCAATTTTTCCGTGGTGTCGTCCTCATGTATGGAAACATTGCTAGAATATTTTAGAATTCGGAGCCATATAGTTGAAGATACTGTTAATGTCGATTTAATTATAACTATGCAACCAGATCGACAGGACGAACAATGAGAATACCAATCACTAACAACGTGTATGGCGAAAGGAAAAGAGAATATATTGTGCCAAGAATCTTTAATAAATTAGATAAAAAATTCTTTGAGATGATGCAAGACAAAAAAACTCCATTGGCTTCAAAAAAGTACAAGCTAAAAGAATATATATTAAAGCTATGAACCTAATCTTACATTAATTTATAATTACATATCATGTATCACTTGTAAAAAAATATCCAACACTCGATAATAACCTACTATCTTTATTATAAAATAAAAATTATTGTCAAATATTGAAGGCAACCATGCCGTAAAACTGCTGTGCAGTTTGGCATATGTTTAATGTAATAAATATTTTTAAAAAATAAATTAAAACTGTAAAAAAAAAAAAAAAAATTCCTACTATGTGAACCAGGTGTTCGTTCTTCCAGGAATCCGTGTTATATATACTTCTTATAGTAGTAAAGTATAAAATTTAAAGCTCTTCTGTCAGTTTTCTGGGCTATCTTGCCTGTGGTTCTGATCTTTTTGTAAGAAGCCAAATAAGTGGCTCAAAAACCACAACACATTTATAATTCACAAATTATTTACTCGGGTTTATGTCAACCTATCGACAGATCGATGTGCGTCAACATTTTTTTTCAAAATATGCATCTACCTACCTAAAACTCATGAATCAATGTTTTGATTGCCAGCCCCTGGTTAATTGGAAATAAATAGAAGCAGAGTAAGTAGATGAAGAAATTATGTGATAAAATAATTCATAAATTAATAATTACTCCGCATTTAAAATATTGCTCCATTATTTTATACTTGAGTAACGAAGGATATATTCAGTTTAGGGACAGATAATGCTTTGAGGTAGTCGACGACTTTACATATCCCGGCTCCACCATATCCAAAGAAAATGAGGATCACTTGGAGATCAAACGGAGGATCACAACAGGAAGCAAGGAATTCTTCTCTCTTCTCTCAGTGCTCAAACCAAGAAATGTCCACAGGAAAACATCTACAAAACTATCATAAGAATAGTTGTGACATACAGATGCGAAGCAAGGACAATGACATATTTGAGAGAAGAATTATAATAATTGAACTGTGATAGACTACCTTCTTAATTTTGTGCATTAGATTATAAAATGTACATAATTAATTATGTAAAGTTAATTATTTTAATATAATAAAATAATAATAAACATAAAAAAATAACTATTTATTATTTATTAAATGTTTTTAAAATTTATTAAACCATTCTTAGCCGGGAAGAGAGTCATCTTTAACAAAGAGATCTAGATAAACTATCAAACTTTAAAATAAATAAATAAAACGTTTATGATTAATATAAATTAACTTTGTTTAAACCACTTATTTATTGAAAAAAATCAACATGTTTCAAAGCCAATGGCTTCTTCATTGATGAATGAATGGATGAAGAAGCCATTGGCTTTGAAACATGTTGATTTTTTTCAATAAATAAGTGGTTTAAACAAAGTTAATTTATATTAATTATAATTATGTTACCACAAAATAAATTTGCTACATTTGAAGAAGAAGAAAATGTTTATGGTTTAAAATAAATAAAATGACACTTAACGTTAAGAAATACTATCCCTAAAAATACTAAAAAAATGTATTGTTTACATTAAGGGTGATATTTCCTTCGTTAAAGTCGACTCAAAAGGAATTTGGGTATCACGTTTGACTGTAAGCTCAATTTTAGAAACTACTTTGATAATATCATAAAAAAAACATGTTGAGATTTATAAAAAGAACACCGCGATTTTAAAAATCCTCGAAGTCTAAAAATTCTCTCTTTATCACTAGTATCAAGTAACCTGGAATATTCATTAGTTATGTTTTTTGACCTTTCAAAGTTTTATCAAAAGATTAAGTTTTATAAACGGCAAGATCCGTTATTTGTATCTTCTTGTATCCATATAGATTCCAGGTACACAAAAACTCATGTTTACTCGTTGAGGGCTACAGCATACTTAATTGGCTGGCTGATGGCTGCTTCTGAATGCGACGGTTGAATATGAACATGTTAAGACTTGCTAAACTGAGGGTCACACTAGGCCTGCGTGTAAGAACATGTTAATAGCATCCATGTCTGCCTAAACAGTGGCTATTTTAAATATTCATTAATGTCAAATCAAATAGGCTTTCAATGCCAATAGTAATACTACAATTGTATAGTAAAAAGATATAAAAATGCTTATATGATAACATATACTGTATATTCCCTGCTCGTCTAATATGCATATTTTTAGCCGGTTACTTTAGAAACAATAAAATGAAACATAAAAATTGGGAAATTGTTGTTGGGAAAAAATATTTTTCATTAGATCAATCGGTTTTGTATTTACAGTTCCTTCCTCAGGGTAAACTATAAACTAAAAATTACAAAATTTTTGTAAGTAGGTATTTTCCGTATGTCTAACTCAGACTTTAATTCTTCGTAGATGAAAATAGTATAAGCCATACTTGTAAAACTAAATTTTTCTATAACCCCATTGTGTATTCGATGCCTTAGTGAAAACTGAACCTTTTATCTTTTATGGGAGGAGAACAATTTTATTTTGCAAAACTTCTGTCCAAAGTCCCGTCTGTTATCGCTGTGAAGAAAAGTGAGCCTAGATCCAAAATTATGACAGATAAAAATAAGATAAATATTGTTTTGAGTTACACACTAATGGGGTTACCTATGGTAAAAATTAAAAATATCTGAAATGGTCGAGCGATAATTTAATTTAAAACAACATGATTTCACATATAATGATTCTTTGACACTTTGTGATAATTGTGTCAGAGAATATTATTTTTATTTAAATAAAACCAAACTTTATACTATACACACGTTAATTAACAATTAATTTATGTTAATCAATTACAGATGATGATGAAGCGAATTGCCCTTCTCCAAACTAAAGTAGTGACAAAATAACTCGACGTGTGTCTAGTACAATGTTTAGCTTTTTGTAAATTATAAATTAAAATGAGAATGTTCTTATTATTAATAATTTTAATATTATGCGTGGTCAGGCATTTTAATAAAATGTTAGTTATGTTAGTATATAACCACTTACTAATATTTTTAGTTTATCGGTTTCGAGACATACCCATCTCTTCGTCGGGACAACCACTATACTACTATGAAAATACTGAAACGGGAAGTGGTTTGGCCGGAACTGGATACTGAATATCTGGCGAGCCCCTCCGTCGGATAGCCGGATATCCAGCGCCCGAATATTCGGCCCATAACCACTACATGTTTAGTTCCGAGTTAAGCCGCGGGTGACGTCATTGTGAATGATAAGTGAGCAAATGATACTTAAGCATTAACTTACCTTACGTGAGAGCTTCGTTGCAGGTTGAATTAGAAAGTTTTTTAGTCCCTTGACAAGATCCAAAGTACCTTATTGCAACCATCCTAGACTCAAGAATCAAGACAAACTATAAATATTCATTCATGAAGCTGATATTTTTGAGATTATTTAAACGAAACGGCAAATATAAATTATTGTTAGTTTCACGATAAAGAAAAAATGCAATTGCAAGCAAGATTGACAGTTCTTATCTACCGTATTGCAATCATAACACATGGTGGTCAGCTAATTTAAAACAGTACAGACGGAGTTTGCCAGTATTTATTTTTCGTCTTCTTCTAGTAGCATAATCAGTAAAATATTATTTTTCTCCCACCCATCAAGTTTACAAAAATGAGTGCCATCATTTATTGCCCTAAATACAGAGAGACAAGTGTCCATTTATTATAATTTTACAATGTTTAATTTTGAACACTAACCAATTTCTGGATTCAATAAATAATAAACAATTTTTCTTAGGTTCTGCGGATATTGTTTGCTTACAAGTATCTTCTTTTATCAATAAATAAAATTTTGGCGTTAATTTCCTAAAATTTTCACAGTTTAATGAAAATTCGGTATCCGCTGGATATTGAACTTCTATCCGGCCGGATACCGAATAGTAAAATTGGGCCGGATATCGAATAGTTAATATCCGTTTCATTTCTAATAAATACCACTACATACCATACCCATAGTATTATTCAACATTAACACCTTCTCAAAATACTTCTCACATGCGTGTTAATCTGACCGAAGGCTATCATGCACAATGCATGATAGTTAACAGTGCACGTTAGCCTTCGGTTACATTAACACGCATGTGAGGAATATTTTGGGAAGGTGTTAATGTGTGAATAATACTACGGTTATGGTGTGTAATGGTATTTACATACACGTCTCGAAACCGGGAGATTAAATCTTGGTAAATGTTTATATTCTAACATAACTAAAATTTTGTTGTTATAATGTTCTGTTAAATATTTCACCTAATTTTGTAAATGTGTTATTGCATTTGAATTAATATTTCTTTTGCTATGCAGGATTATCTGTCTGATGACAAGAGCGTTTACTTGAAATCTGTGACGCTCAAAACTTCAGGAATGTACCGGTGTGAGGTTTCCGCCGAGGCCCCTAGTTTCTCTTCAGCGAGCGGCGAGGGACGCATGGAAGTCGTTTGTGAGTTCTGCCTTTTATACATATTTTTCAGTGACCTAATGTCATCCAGTGTTCATTTTCAAAATGAAAAAAAAGTGATCATCAATGGAAATTCACAGGTTTTTTTTTGTGTTACTAATGTTGTTTTTGCGGAAAGTAATTAATATTTTTTAATAACATTAATTATGAACTTTGTATATATTATATAAACACTGGAGTTTATATATTTATTAAATAGGCAAGAAAATATTTGATCCCTACTTAAGAGTGATAAAAAAATATTCAAAACTATAGAACTACTTTTTTAGTAGTAATAATTGAATTTTTGAAAAATTATTCTTGAAAATGTATATAGAATGAATTAAAAATAAAGTAATTTAATAAAAATTAATAACCACGAATTATTTGCACATTTGAAAAATATTTGTTCACATAAATAAAGAAATTTTATCAAAAATAATAATATCGTTGTCTGTTCGTCCGTCCGTCTGTCTGTCCGCAAATTCATATTACGTCCGTGATTTCATTCGAATTCACGGATAAAAAAACAAACTAAACAACTGGAGATAGGGTTGAACTCCGGGTTACCACACCCGAACCGGCCGCTTCACGCATGTTGCTATGGCCGCCTCTCCGTGGACCGCCAAAAAGATACTATAAATGTGTACTAGAGCTTAGCAAAGACGCGAATTAATGTTCCGTCAATTTAAACGGGTTACAGCTAGTAAATAATATTTTTTTGAGTAAATTAACGCTTAGTGCAAGACAGGTGTAGTGTACTTTACAGACATATATTTTGAAAAAAAAACATCGAAATAAAATACTGACGTATGAGAATATTATGATATTTTAAAATATTTTGCATAAAATGACTTCTGTACACGTTTCCCAAATAAACTTATAATTTATCTTCTATTATTTATCTTTGTTAAAAATGACAATAATTTTGATGAGAATATTATAAATAATATCTTCTAACAAATCGATTTTTTTCCCAAAATGTACACTTATGTAAATGTCACGCTTCGATGTTCTCACTGCACGCCCCTGATTGACAGCATCGAAACTATTGTATTTATTGTATCGAAACTATTGTTCATATCTTTGTCACGAAGGATGCGCACTAAATGTTTGTGTATGTCCGTTTTTGTTGCGAAATAAAAATTTAAACGAAATTTTCATTCAGTACTTAAAATTAGTTGAGTTTTTAATTACTTTACTTTAGTTGTTGTTAAATAGCAAGAAATAATAAACTAAAATCATACCTATTCATAAAGCTACGAAATATCTTATCAAGAAACATGTTGAAGGTGATATACTTTGCGTTTGTTCAGCCGATTTTACAGTGTGGTATAGTTGGTTGGGGCCGGACCTTTATGTGTAATGTACTAGGTACCAATGAAAATAGTTCAGAGAGTAATTATCAAGGTGATTTTGAGAAAAACTTCTGCATTTCTAATGTAAAATTTTATTTTTTATTAAATGTAATTTTAATATTAATCAAATTGATCAAAAATTGTAATGTTTCAAATTCACAAAATATATTTCAATTATAATGCACTGGGCTGTTTTCATAAAAGACCGAGATCAGCTGGAAATATTTTCTACCTATATGAAATACTAGCAAAGCCCATTCACCTATCAAGGCGTATCATTTTTTCATAAATGTTCATAGTTTTTTTGTTAAACATTGTGGAAATTTATTTTTAATATGTTAAATATAAATTGAATTAAAAACAATGTTTCTTCCACAAAAAAAAGAAAGAAAAATTGATATTTAAGAATACTTAGAAATTCATAATAATAATATAAATAATAAAAATATAATTATCCTTCAAATGCCATCTATAACGTTCCCACTCCTATCCATTCTAATCCCCCTCAGCACCGTTACATACATACATTACCCATAAATACTATCAGTAATTGTTTTTAATTTAGTCGAAAAAATGTTATTGAGAATGAGAGTTATCTTGAAAATGTTATAACATTTAAATAAAATATAAAGTGGACAAAAACAGTGTTTCTCGATTCAATATTTAACATTTTTTGATACTCTTTCCAATGAAATAAAGTTGAAAAATATATTCAAATTTTAAAACTAAATTGAAAAATCAAACTCAAAAAATTAATCTCAACAACGCTGTGAAAAAAAAAAATCAAAAATAATCATATATTTTTAAATATTCCTTCTTTATTTCTATAACTTTATATAATATTTCGAGATAATTTAAGTTTTATAAAATTATATCCTTCTGCACTACTATTCCATAATGCTGCTCTTAATTTAACTTGAATTGAAAAAATATATTTCTAAATAACTGTACTTTTTCAGATTTACCGCGAGACGGTCCTCATATAAGTGGACAAAAAGAATTTTACAATGAAGGAGATCTCCTGAATCTTAATTGTACTTCCGGAAGATCATTTCCAGCCTCCATTCTTCAGTGGTTCATTAATGATGACAAAGTAAGAAGAACAATAGTTAAAATATTTTCTAACCGATGCCTAATTAACAGAACCGATATCGTAAAAATTATGGGATCTTGAAATTAATTTACTGATTTAATTAATTTGTTCCTTGTAATTAATAATGTCACGTATTTTCAACTAAATATTAAAAATCTACGTAACTTCAATTAATTTTCTAAAAATGAATTAAATACTTGTTTGTTAATTAAGAATTGTATATTTTGACTCACAAAACCATTAAAAAATATGGATTAAATAAACCTTCCACATAATACGTTATTTCGAAGTCGTTTGGATTCTGCTTCTTCAATTTGAAATTCCTGCTATTTTTTTTAATTTACAACCGTTGCAATGACACAAGTATATCGAGTCTGTAATAGAACATAAAATAAAATAAAAATATTATTAAATTAATAAATAAATAAAAAAAAAAAAAAAATAAAAAAATTGAAAAAATATTTATTTGTCATAATAAGTGGTTAAAAACTAATTATTTAAAGGAAGTTTGATGTCGGATCTGATACAATATATGATTTGAAAATATATGATTTTTAGTAAGACAGAGACAAATCACGATCACAAATCACAAAAGAAAAGAAAAAACAAGATTTAAAATTATACTATTCTCTAAAAATCTAAAAAGATTACTGTAACACCGTATGGATAAGTAGGTATACAAAATAAATTCCTCAGAATGCGATTGCAATTGTATGAAAAAATCAGCCGTATTACATAAATTTGTTCCATAATAAGGATTTATTATTAAGTTATTGGCTTTCCTTTCTCGTGTAGAGTTCCTATCTTTTAGAGATAATTCAATTCAGTGCCACTACACTGCAGAAGCACCGGCCAGCGAAATAACTTCAGCGGGTAAACGTTAAAATTCAGAACAACTTACTAAAACTATATACTTACAGTATGTGCTCCTTTTGCAGCTGTACTAGCTATAACAGCCCAACTTTGGAAGCAGAATTTGTTAAAACGTAGAATTTTATTTGTAAAATGACAATTCAAGGTTTTAATAAGTTATTTATGGGCAAATAAATAATTTGCTTTTTAAGTACCTCATCAATAGTTCATACAAACAATTGCTTTTCAGCATATATTTAAATGATATTAAATACTATATATATATATATATAATGTAAATTAGGGTGCTGCAAAAATTTAACGTTTTTTTTATCAGGGCACGCTTTTATATGCCTTCAATAGCCAAAAAATATACATTTATTTTTTTAGTTTCCATTTGAATTGATTTTAGGGGGCGCTACCATTGATCAAAGTTGCAAAAAATGCGCTGTTTAGGACAATGACTGCAAGGCTTCAGACCAAACATATCACTGCATGCAGCATCAATGAGCCATGCATAGGTTAAATCATAGGAACCGTATTTAAATTTATTAGTACCGCAACTAGATTTTTCAAGAAATAACGTAACTTTTGTTCATAGACTGAATTTACGACTGTACCGTATAATGGTAATACAAGTGAAGTGAGTTGAAAAAACTCGGAAAATAATATCTTTGGTATCTGTCTGAAGAATTTGTTGCTTTTGCATACTTCAGTGATGAAGTTTCCTTGGAAACCAAGTAGAGATGGTCATTACCCATGAAAATCAAGGATGGAACGTTTTCCAAAGCGAGCAATCCTCAAAAAAACTTTCATTGTGGTTAAAAACTAATAAGATTTTATTACAAATCATACATTGAATGTTTTCAACACAATCGCCGTTTCTTATAATTTTTTTACGAAAGATTTAAGGATATAGAAAGATGATGATGACTACAATAAAGTAAAGACTTTTATACATTTTAAGAATGTTTTGAATGATATAGTTAAGAAATAAGTAGTACCCATGAAAGAGTTACGAACATTTCCTGACTCAAAAATTTTTACGTTGCTCTGTCATCTTGAATAATATTATTATTCATTGTAATTATATTTATTTTTGAAATATTTCATGTAATTATTAAGTTCATTTTATTTTAAAATTATACTAATTTTTCGTAAAAATTTGCTTATAATAAATTTTCACATTTTAAATAGGTACCAACTTTTATTTTTTAGTTAAGCCCTACACAGCTGGTAGCGACCCCTAAAAGTCCTTTGTAAAATCTGAAAAAAATGCTTTGTACGTTTTAAGACATATGAAAGGGTGCTTCGTAGACAAAAAAAAAATTTTTATACATTTTTGAAACACCCTAATATGTATTGTATAGATGTTTTGATATTAACTTTTTTGTTAAACTATTCAATTTAAGACAAATTTTCCAAATGCACTTGATAGGCATACTTGATAGGATCCAAAAATTCCGCAGTCATACTTGATAGGATCCACAAATTCCGCAGTCACAAATCTCTATGGCGCAGTAAATTTTGAATGAAATTGAAAAACCGAACCAGTGGGATTTTCAATAAATAATAAAATTGATTCAAGGCCTCTAAGAGGAAGTCTTGTACGCAATAAATATAATAATATGAGATTCGAAACCGCAAACAACGCGATTAAGAGGTAGAGTTATAAATTCAAGATTAATAAACTTTTAAGATTAATTAAAACGCTTAAATTAAATAAATACTAATTAACGTTCAAAACAGATTAATTAATAAACATGTTTTTTCGGTGATCAGATTTTTCCGAACACAAATGTAACAGACAGATTTTTGCAGAAAAATCATGACTGGAAAAATCACCGAACCGTTTTTCTTAACATTCAAGAATTTCATGAATCTGACTACAATTGCAGAACACGACCAGACACATACATATTTTTGAGCATTAACTGTACAAACCGTTGTCAGTAACTGCGAAACCTGACATGGAAACCTCATTTGAAAGACATACGTTTGGGTGTAAGTACATGTGCAGGCGCGCTGCCATGTTGAGAACGCAATAAGACAATAATATCTGTCTCGCGCACGTGCAATATAGCTTCAACTTCAAAATAGGTCGAACAGTGTGTCAGTTTTTATTGCGCGATCTGTACATTAAATTGTCCACGACAGTGGTGTTATAGGTTATGATTCCGAATAATGCGACTCGTATCTGTGTCAGATCACCAGCCCCGAGGAGCTGGTCCGCTACACGTCCATGACGCACCGGCACGGGCTGGTGACGAGCGTGCTGGGCGTGCGGCTGCGCCTGCGCGCGCGGCACCTGCGCGGCGGCGCGCTGCGCGCTCGCTGCACGGCGCGCCTGTCGCCCGCGCTGCTCACCGCCGACCGGGAGTCGCTGGCCGAGAGGGTCGCGCCGCTCATCGACAATAAGGAGGCGCTGCTCTTAGGTACGACGTTTATTTCATCATTAAAATATATATTTAGGCGTACATGGGGGTACAAAAAATATACAATCCCGTTTAATTTATCAAATGTTTCGCTAATTTATATTTGGTGGTACGCTGATACAACTTGTTGGTATGTTATCCTGGAATGAGGCTCGAATCACCGACCACCAGATTTCTAGGAGAGCATCATGACCATTCCACCAACAACATACAAATTTTCAACAATTTCGGTGATTTTTTGTGCAAAACGTCTAATAGAGGTTCTTGAATCACCGACGCTTTGTTTCTCTTACAGTATCAATATTTGATAGCGTATGTGAAGTAAGTAAGAGCTCTGTCGGACTTTGCACGGTATAGAACGTTTTAAACATTCGATAACATAGATCGACAGTTGAAAAAAATCTTTCAGATCAATGTTTGGCGTTGAATCTTTTTATAAATTAGTGAAGCTAACCATCAATAGATATTATTATTGGTATATTGATTCCCAAATGAATAAAAGGACCGATTTTGAATATCCTTTAGGTCCGATGAGGTTATGATTTAAACCTTAAAATTTCAACGTTTTCTTTGACTATTTATCATGCATGATTCATTTTGTTTAAATGATCAAATGTTTCGTAATGAACTTTTAAGGGTTAATAATTGATCTAAAAAAACTTATTATGTGATATAGACAGTTATTCAAAAACCACACCAGCCTGCCATATTAAAAAAAAACACCCGATAGGATTAAATTTTTATGAAGTACCGTAAAATATATTTTTTTTGATTTTAGTAAAAAGTGCTGCTCCTAGAAGAGAATTAGCAGGGAGCCTGAGAACGATGTGGGTACTGAGCTTTCAACTGATCCCGATCCTCAGTCTATTCATACCAAATTTATCATTTGTTTTGGGTTAACCATTTTAACATTTTATGATTTGTATATTAAATATATTGATAACGGTGTATATATGTGAAATATTTGTGATACTTTTTAAGATTTGTTATGTTTTGTTAAAAGTTTTGTATATTTAGTTTTACGCATTAGGGGTGTCAAAAATATTATTTTTTAAAAACAAAACAGATTTGACGAATCAAAAAAGTTTTTATGACATTTATACAAATATAAAAAAAATATAATTTTCCCCAAAAAATGTTAAGACGTGCTGTTTTAGATGCACAATGATTTATCAAACAAAACATTACACTTTTTTGACAATCGACTGGTTTGTTTAAATGGAATATTGCTCTAAAATCAACAATTTTCGATTAAATTATACAAAAACATATATAATTTGTAATTCATAATTTTGATCATGCGACTTGTCAGTTTTATAATTCTCCAAACATAAATTGTTTTTGGATATATATTACTCTTCTTAAAAGTAAATAGGAAAAAACAGATACTGAATGTTTTATATGTAATGTAAGGTCCACTTTACTCGGTGAACGCACTTAATATAAATTAACTTGATTTAATCGACTTAAAAATATTCTACCAGGTATTACGAAACAGTTTATAATCCATTCCGAGTTCGACAGCCGTTTATGTTGCACATTCCATAGAATAGTGTAGTATGTTAATTTTTTCTGATTTATTGTTTCTCTATGTCCCATAAAAAATATTAGTTCACCTCTTCTCCGCTTGTTCATTATTTCTCTTTGTAAACGGTAGAATTCGCAATTCTTATGAAATAACACGTGTCGATTCCGTTCATAAGTACATAAATTAATTTATTAATAAAATAAATTAAGGTGTCGCGTCAAATAACATTTACGAGTATGTACGTTATCAAACTTTACAATTGGTTCATATTTCTTTTCGTTCTCCTGTATACATTTTTTGTAATTTCTATGGGATGTGCGATATGTTGTTATTATTTTTATGTTAATTTGTATACGTATTTACTGAAACAACAGATAAAGGGGTTGTGGTCACAAAAACATTCGTGTATATGGAAGAACGTAATATCACAAAATTATAAGGGTTCAAATTCTTCAAATGAGGGCGCAATGCGGTTGCGTCGTGCGATTGAACTCTGTAGGAGATCGCTATGTATTTTTATTGTATACATGTTTAATATTTAATTAAAATTTAGAGTCTGTCAAAAAATGATTAGTCAAATTATATAATTTCCTAGACAGAATACATAAACCTAAAACTGCCTTCGTTTTTGTGATTAAAACCCCTCGTGTGATGCATAAACCTTAGATTACAATAATTAGAAATACAATATATAATATTCTACACATTCTTGAGAGTCGATTTGGCATCACGCTTCCCTTCAAATGCCGGCCTCCAAGCACAATGGTCCATCTGCCAGGCTCTCCAGGCATCTCCGTAAAACAAGCTTTTAGTCTAAAAGTATATTTAACTAATTTAATGTATCATAACAAAATTATGAGTGTTATTATCCTACACAAATTCTCGCAGAATAAATCATGTGCTTTTTGATAACATCACCAGCTACTGAATTATTTTAAATATTATATAAACTCATTAATTGTATTCATTACGCATGGTAAACTGATAAAATGAATGTGGTCTTGTTTCTTTTGATAAATAATAAATGTGATGTTTATTACATTAGAAGAGGTTGTAACATAAATCTTCTTATTAGCTCCCATTTGTGAACTCCCTTCAATTCCAAGTGTTGACAGAGAATCTTCATTGTTTAAAACCTTTGAATCGGCATCAAAGGCATATCTTTTCATCGGAGAGAGGATTTGTACTGCTGATTAACTCATTAGTGATCCTTGGTTTTTTAGATGTTTCTGATTAATTTCTTTTTTTTAAATTTCTCAATAATTTAAAGGTATATTTGTTTCAAACAAACACAAGTCGTGCAATTTGTTCGTACTTTAATTTTTATTATGCATCACCAATGATTTATCGATAAAAAACTGCGTATTTGAGACCCCTTGCCTTTATGTTAATTGCTTTAGAGTGACATTAATGTTTATATTTATAAATAATTAAGCCCAATATGTGTTATTTGATGTTTCATGAAAATAATGTGGTGAAATAAAAATAATAAATAAATGGAACGTTGTTATCATTACACTTTAAGAGCCGGTTATTTGATCATTAGTTAGTGTAATAGTTAAGCAAAACGGATGTTTTGATTGGTGGAAACATAAAAAATCCTCTTTTCTTAACTTTTATATATTCTTACCTCTGATCAAATATCCGGCCGTAAGGGTATTTATTCCCTTTCCAGATTCATTAATTATGTATTTTTAGCAAAGGTGTTTTGTATTATTTCACAAAGAAACCAATTGATAAGAAAGTTTTCTTAAAATAAAGAAATAAAATTTAACTTCTTTTTCAAATGTAGCAAATTTATTTATTTTTTATTTTATTTAATTTATTTTTTCCTGATGAAGAAGCCATTGGCTTTGAAACATGTTGATTTTTTTCAATAAATAAGTGGTTTAAACAAAGTTAATTTATATTTATTATAATTAAATAAAATTTATGTTTTAAAGCGCTGCAGAAACATTATTATGTATTATTTATTTATTTTATTTATTTATTTATTTAAAAATCCTTGTTTACAAATAAGATACTTAATACTAATTTAACAATAAAACATAAGATAATTTACACATTTTTTTGTTTTGTTTAATTTGTGGATTATGCCACTCTACTAGGCTACGCCTGTCCCAGAGTGGCGTTATAGAACACAATTATAATATTTTTTCGAGTTCGTCAGTAGTATTTATTTTCATAAGGTAGTTATTATGTATCTATAGAGTATCAAGTGGAATGTTAGTGAAAGTTGAGTTAGTCATAAGTCCAAGTGTAAATATGTGTAGAATAATTGTTTAATGTAAAAAGGGTTAAAGTTTTGTTTAAGATTATTTTTTTATTTTCCTTAATTAATTAATTATGTATTATGTATTCAAAAACATTAAGGCTTATTAAAATAATGACAACAATTCTTCAAACATATCAAGTATATGGCGACCTGTTCTCACTACTTTGATTTCACCTTTAAAACACGACGCAGATAAGCCCGAAGACATCGATCAGTTCATCAATAGTACTCTAACGATGCCGAGCATAGAAAAAAGCAATATACCTCCATGGTGTATACAATCTACGGCCGCGTTAGAAATAATCTGTACGTATAGTAAATTTCATTTAAGAAAAACTAAAATAATGTGTGTTAGCCGTGCGTACGAAGCTAATTGTTTCGTTGTGTTGGTGTTTACAGGTATAAACACCAACACAACGAAACAAAGAGCCTAGTACACATGGCTTACACATACTAATTCAATTGTTTTTCTTAAATTGAAATAGGTCTACTTGCCCCTTGTGGTGAGAGGGAACTCTCCTAAAGACGCTGTGATATTACTCGAATCGAATCTCTACACATTAATTTATACGGTTTGAATAAAATATCAGTTTTTGCTTATATACCAAAATAATTCAATTAAATTAATATGTCATAGCAACCAAAGATTTTTGTGATTTTAATTTATTTATAAACTCACTATCTACAATGATTAAGAACACGCATGCACAACGTTTGGTAAGTTTCCAAAAAAATTATTAAAATAAAAGATCGTTTGTGAAAATTCAATGTGAACTTCGGCAAACTTATGTTCCACATAATCCTTCTACGGTGCTTGCTATTCGGCGAATCATTGCAAACTTTGAAAAAATTTATTCTAAACCACTAATAAGACATAGAAATACAAGATTTCAAGAGAAAATTGCTGCTGTAGGAGTTAGTGTTATAAAATACACAAATTTATCGATTCTTCGTCATTCGCAAGAATTGGGTCTTTCAACAACTAGATCAACTTGAAATTGATCTTAATTTTGCTAAAAAAACACTCTTTCTTATCACATAATTTGTTAAATGGCTTGCAAAAAGTTGTGATTTAAGTAATTTGGATTAATATTTGTGGGGTTATTTGTAATCAATGGTTTATTCAAATGATCTACAAAACTTGATAATTTAAAATTGAATATCGAACGCTGCATTTAAGCCAAATTTTTTTGATAAAATCATCGAAATTTGAGTTTAATGAATTTGTACAAAAACATAATGTAATCTTATTAATATTTAAAGCATTAATATTGAGGTCAGACATTTTAACAATATGTTATTTATGTTAGCATATAACCACTAAAAATTAATTTTTTGTTTACCAGTTTCGAGGTGTAATCCGTATCCTCGTTAGGACAACTACTATATTAGCATGTAAATACCAGTACACACCACAACCATAGTATTATTTACACATGAACACCTTCACAAAATATTCTTCACATGCGTGTTACTCTAACTAAATGTTAGCATTACCTTGGTGGTTATATACTAACATAAATAACATTTTGTCATTATATAATTGTTTTTCCTTGAAAATAAAAATAGAATTTTATTTTCAAAGAAAAATGTATCTTAAATGGTTTTTATTTAATTTCATTTAAAAATCACGTCATTTTTATTTTAAAATCCTTTAATATTTTAAAATATTTAAATATCCGAAAGGCTCCAATTTTATTAAACTATCGAGGCCCAAAATTTCTGTAGCCGGGCCTGATCTGAGATCGTTTTCATAAAGTATTTCGAAGATATCAGCGTATAATATATTTTTATTTTCAATATATTATATTTCATACCTAATGTTTATATTTTCAACAATCCAGACTCAAATTTATCGCTGCAGGTGTTTAAAACCTTCCTAATGTGATTTGGAAACTACGTGACCCTGAATTATCGGACAATGGTAACATCGTTAATTCTGAAAGCTAAGACTAGACATGTAAATTAATTTAAATTCAACCCAGTATAATTGAGTCTCACCATCTACCACAAAACGTGTGTATGCTTTATATTGGCGAGAGAAATTCAATTAACGTTAGATCTATGTAGATATAATTTTAAAACGGCTGATTATTCTGGGGTATGTATTCGCTTGCATTAATCAACTGGTCCTTTATAGAAACAAATGAACCGAACCACAATACTGAGCAGTATTATCGGGTCTTAAATAAAATAATAAAGTATTTTATTCCTTGTACTTCAATACAAGGATTCCAATTACCCAGTATAGTTAAACAAATGATTTATTGATTTGATAGTCTCTAAAAAAAGTTTTAACGATATAAAGATAACGGGGCACTTAGTCTATATTTGGAATTCGATAAATTAAGGAGAGAATACAACAAATTCTCAAAGTCACGCAGTAATAACCAGAATATTAAATGGACCGAAAATAAAACATTGAAAACCAGACAAGACGAAGATTTCCGCAGACAGCCCGCCTTATTTGGTGATTACTACTCTAACACTAAAACGTAGATGGGACATATTTATAGCCCGGATAATTACTCAATTAATTTACATTTACGACTTTTCCAATTTAAGATTATATTTTTGGAAATTAGTCGTGAATCTTGTCTAATTAGTGTGAAGTATTGAGTTTGGGGAATTTGGAGTAATACTTGTCATTAAAAACCCAAGACAGAGAAAAATTTCACTCTCTGCTTTTATGTCTACCTAAACGATGGTGCATTATCACTTTTCAACACCCAACGGTTGTACATTAATGGCATTTGGATCATTTCTAATTTAATATTTAGGATATCAATACTTTATTATTACAATATTGTATATCAATATTTTATTGCATATATGTATTGTAATTTCGGACTTCCACGAATTCTGGGTGATCTTAAAAATAACTATTACTATTTAAACATCTCAAATGTTCCTTAATTCTTGTTTCTACATTTCGGGTTGTTTTGCCAATGTAGAAAGCCGTACAATCTTTACATTCTAATTTGTAAATTCCCGATTTTTTAATTTCTTTATCCTTATTGTTTATGATGTAATTTTTTAATTTATTGTTGGTATAGAAAGCGGGAAGAATATTGTTAGGTATGTTTTTTGAAATTGCATTAGATATTAAATTATTAAAAAATAATAGTTTTCTCCATTTTTTATCGATATTATTTTTTTGTTGAGGATATAAATAAGAATCGTAATATATTTTCTTAATTTTTTTGTTTAACATATTATCAATTAATTTCGAATTATAACCGTTATTTTTGGCTATTTGTTTAATTGTACTTAATTCCGTATTATAATTTTTGGTAGATAAAGGGATAGACAATAATCTGTTAATCATTGAATGAAAAGCTGAAACTTTTTGTGAAATTGGATGGTTAGATGTACATACATATATCTTAAAAATAACTGTTTATTTGTTGAAGCATTATTTATATCATCACGTAAACCAGTCATTTGATTCAAAAGTTTTGCTAAAAATATAAGTTTTTGATGAATATTATTTAAGACTGCCTGCTTGTACTCGGCGTTGCACGAGTTAAGGATATAGTTAAAAATAAATTTGTGGGGGACAAACAAGATTTCATTGTTTTGAGAAGTCTCTAATAATAAAAAAAATGTTTCCGCTTAATTAGATTAGCTGGGATGGGTGGAATGTTTAGAAGAGAATAATGGCCTGTGTATTCCGCCGGAATCATAAGTATGCAAAATTTAGGTCAGATCGATCAAATGGTGTAGATTTGTACAGAAAATATATCAGGTGAGGGGGTGGTGTAAAAGGGAAGGAGGAAATGAAGTCTTTGTTACCCGCCGCGCCGGGTCCTAGAGAATATGTATGCAAAATTTAGGTAAGGTCAGTCAAACTGTGCAGATTTTTACAGAAAATATATCATGTTGAGGGGTGGGGTAAGGAGGGAGGGGGTTAATGTCGCTTTATTATCCGCCGGCCTTTTAATAATATTTACGCTAAATTTTGGCAGGATTGGTCAAACGGTCTAGATTTGTACAGAAAATATATCAGGAGAGCGTGAGGGATAAAAGGAGAGTGGTAAACGGAGAGGGGGGGGGAAGTTGTCTTTTTTACCCGCCGGATCCTAAAGAATAAGTTTGCAAATTTTGAGTCCGATCAGTCGAACGGTACAGATTTGCATTGAAAATATATCAGGGGTAGGGGAAGGGGTAAAGGGGGACTTAAGAAATGTCACCTATGTTACTCGCCGGGTAAAGAATAACTATGCAAAATTTTCTTTAAATCGGACAAACTCTATAGATTTGTATAGAGAACAGACTGACAGACGGATAGACAGACATTGAGTATTGTAGGTATAGATCAGCACTAATATTATTTTTAAAGTTGGAAAAATCAGTTTCTTTCACTCATATCTACTAATTTCTTCATCCGAAGAATCAAATATTAAATTAAAAGCAATATTTTCGTCACAATGATAGAAATATTGACATTTGACAATGTCTCGACGATTCTCTATTTTGAAGTTTTGGGGCAATTATCACCAAATAACAATATGGAAATTTTCACAATTTACAATTCACAGATTATTAAATTTTTCTGGAGATAAAGTAAAACTTTAAAAAATATAAGATCCTATTTACCTAATGATATATATTTCGAAGACAAAAAGGCTGATTTTACGAAAAATATTGTAGACCTGTTTGCTGACTTCAAAAATGTTAACGATGTAGGTATTTCGAAAATCATTGCTTACCATGTCTCACATCATATTATGTGAATTTAGAAATCAAATCAGTCATATAATATCGCCAGTTAAACTACTAGATCCGTATAAAAAAGCAAGACCCGACGGCATTGGATGCTGGCGATTTAGTTAGGTGCAAACATACATTTAGGTTAGGCGCAAACACAATTTTTAATAGCAGAACCATTTAGTTGTGTGCCAGAAGATTATTGGATCGTATGGGAGTGTGCATACTATCGGCATGATAGTAAAAATATATATTAAAAAAACGTTATCCATCATCTTTTCATAAAATAGTAGAACCACTATCGGCCGACAGCTGAATATATATTGGCGTGCGCATACACTCGACTAAATAGTCAATTCGCGTCCGTTCTGTTACATTTTATGTTATATACAGGTTGTAACAGAGCTAGTTCATAATACTTTAAAGGTGGGCTCCTGCCCAAATTATAAGTTGAAGCAACAATGTCTTAATATCAATAGTTATGTAGGTAAGTAAGCCACTTCAAAGTTTGCATTTTTTAATTTCTGACTTATCTTCTATAAAGTTACTCATTTTCTATGTGTTGGACTTTCATGAAGGTAACTTATATCGAATATTAAAAATTCATTCGTTTTTAACAATTAAAATAAACAGAGATGGTGTTGGATGACTGAAAGTGGTAGGAGGCAAACTAACGGCTATAAAGCACCAAGATTTGATTCTGGAGCCAAAATTATTGCCCAGCATCAATGATTTATTCGAGGGTGACCATGATAGATGCATCTCCCAGCAGGATGGAGCCCCATGCCACACGGCCAAAACGAGCGTGAAATGGTTCCAGGACTAACACATTGATGTTCTCCCTTTGCCAGGGAATAGTCCGGACTTAAATCCGATCGAAAATCTCTGGTCAGTGCTGAAAATATCAATTTCCCGTCGCAACCCCAGCATTAAAAGAGAATTAATTGAAGCGTGGTTCGATTATTCAAGCATGGTTCCATGTCATCACATCTGAAGATTTACGAGGTTTTGTGTTATCCGTGCCGCGAAGGATTGAGCAAGTTATTAAAGTAAGGATTGCAATATCATTGTGATCAATAAACTATTTTGTTTAATTTTTATAAAAATATATTAAAATGTCAACAAAATATAACAGCGTAATAGATTTTTAAATTAATCAGCTAACAAAAATGCACATACATGATTATAAAATGGGTGAACTAATATTTATTTATTTATTTATTTATTTATTCATTCATTTACGCCTAAATAGGCTTTTACATATGTAGGTATATAACAGTTATTTGCAAAAATAATAAAACAGAGAGAAAAAGAAAAAAAAAGAAAGTGTATATAATTTACATTATGGCGGAATGAAGCGCTCTCAGTATCGCGCCCCTATACTGTGACAGGCCAGAACCAAACACGTCCGCTATGTTTGTATAATTGTTACCTAACCTGTGTATTCTAGGTACTAGCGAGTTGTAGTGAGCATTTGTTCTAGTATTGTCACAGTAAAAAGGCGTCGGCACTCGAGTAGTTCGACTGGGTACATGGAACATTATTAAGGACAAAATTTCAGGGCTGTGGTAATGCGAGTTTACAATTTTATATAATAAAATCAGATCGGATAAAACTCTCCTGTCCGATAGTGGCAATAAACAAAACAAGAAATTTATAAAAAGTGTCCACATGTAGATCAACAAACAACTAGTGTATGTGTGTTTATAATTTGTTCCATAGTTTCCAAGGAGAACCGTGCTTAATGTACTGAAAGACCTCGCGTTCAGAGCGCGCGAATTTCATTTCTATATCACTTCGCCAGAAATTGCACTTCACTTCACACGATTATTTAATAGTAACGATTTTTAAAGTGAACCACTTATACAGTAGTTTTAAAATACAATATTATCTCATAATACCGTTAAAATATTCGGGGTAGTCGCGACTAAACAGAAAATTAGAAAATGCAAAAAATTCGCTTACTAAAATAAAAGTAATATCTCGGAAGGGGTAACATGATTAAATTATAACACATCATAAAATTATACAGCAAATATTAGGTCCTTACATATGAAATTGGCGTTTAGTATGGGAGGAACATAAAGCCGATTTTTTTTTATTATAATATATTTATTTAATCAAAGTATGTACCATTGCTATCTATGCACTTTTGCCATCTCATAGGTAGTTCATCGATCCCTTTACTAAAAAAACCATTCGGACGCAATCAATAAAATCTTTGAAGGCGGTTTGGACTGCCCCATTGGAGTTGAATTTTTTCCTTTGCAAGAAGTTATCCAAATTTCGAAAAAAATGGTAATCTGTTGGGGCAAGGTCCGCAGAGTACGGTGGATGTCTTAGTCATTCCAATTGAAGCTCCTCTAATTTGGTAGCCGTCTGTTGTGCAGTGTGTGGTCTAGCGTTATCATGAAGCAGCAGTGGCCTAGAGCGATTAACCAGCCTCGGTTGTTTAGCGGCTAGCTTTTCCATCATGGTTTGCAGTTGATGACAATAGACATCTGCCGTAATAGTCTGGCCAGATTTAAGAAAGCTGTAGTGAACGACACCAGCACTAGTCCACCAAACGCTCACAAGTAACTTTTTTGGAGTCAAGTTTCGCTTGGGGCATGGTTTGGCTGGTTCGGCAGGGTTCAGCCATTGCGATGAGCGCTTCCGATTATCGTACAGGATCCACTTTTCATCACAGGTAATGATTCGATTTAAAATCCTTCATTATTGTGCCGGTTGAGTAATGCAACGCAGCAGTCAACGCGCGTTTGTTGATTTGCTTCACTCAATTCGTGAGGTACCCACCTTTCAAGCTTTTTCACCTTACCAATTTGCTTCAAGTGGATTAAAACAGTTTTATCACTAACAACGCAGCCTGCAGCTAACTCGGATGTGGTTTGCGATGGATCCGCTTCCACAATAGCCTTCAATTCTTCATTATCAACTTTGGTCTCCGGCCGTCCACGGGGCTTGTTCTGCAGGTCGAAATTTCCAGAACGAAAACGTTGGAACCAAAAACGCACTGTGTTTTCTTTTGCGGCACTGTCGCCATACACATCATTAATCCTTCGAGCCGTTTCTGCAGAACTGGTGCCACGGTGGAACTCGTACTCGTAAATAACGCGATATTTCAAGTTTTTCATTTTGTAAACTGAGTGACGCAAAGAAAAAAACAATTAAGGAAAAAACAAATGAATTATAATTTTCAAAACACAAATACATGAGTAAATAGCTGTATAAATTTGAATTTGGAATTCTTAACCAAAGAGAAGATATTTGAGATCAAATTTGCCAGTACGGCAAAACGCCAATTTCATATGTAAACACCTAATATTAGCATACGAGGAAAATTAACGAGGAAAAATTACACAAATTCAAAATTTATTGTTTGTGTTCTTTTGTTTATGATTTTTTTTTAATTTTATGATAAAAATTAAAAACTCTAAATATAAAAAAGGTGAGTTCCGAATACGTTATTTATCTTTGTGTAATTTATCGTGTATTAATTTTTCCTTGTGTCATTTTTTCTGTGTAATTTTATCTCAACACTGTTTAATGGCCCTATCTGTCATTTTCAACAATATTGAGGAAAGAAAAAATAAGATTTTCATTTATCCTTCTTAAATAATAGAAAAATAAAGTTATGAGTATATTTTTCATATTAAACAAAAAGAAACACTCTAAATAAAATCACTTTTTATTTATCAATATGGTTTGGGGCTAACGCCAAATGTCAGGATACAACGTATAGTAAAAATTAAATTTGGTGTAATTAAATATAGTAAGTGAACAAAAACAATAAAGAAATATGTAGCCGTTGAATAAATAATTAAGAAATGATTTGAAAACAAATATAAAACATTTGCTAAAGGGATTCGGTTATTAATAATATTTAATTTGCTAGCAATCCTTTTTCTAATTTCTAATTTGTCTTACTGTAATCCTATGTTCATTTTATTTTAAATTTCTAAATCTTTGTGAATGCGAAAATAATGGTTTCTTTCCAAAATCTGATTAGAAAATTTAGAATAGTTATCGTTATATTAGTTTAAACAACTTAAGTGCTACTTTTTTTAGTTTTTTTAAAAAATCAATAGAGATGCGAACACGGAATACATGTCATATTCTTACTATTTTCAAACTAAGCTAAACGTTTGTGCTATTAAAGTAGAATTAACTTGCTGGTCTGGAGTGAGGTTCGAACCTGCGACCTTTGGATCGCGAGACGAGAGTCCTAACCACACGACCAACGCTCTACTCTTAAATTATATTACTCAAAATTTACAGATCTTTTATGAGTTTATAAAATATTTTAGGATTACTGGTTTAGTGTAGTAAAATATTGATTTAATTTTCTATTTAATAAAGATATTTGATATTGTAAAGCAACTTCTTTTGCCATAAAAGAAATACCAAGATTTTTCCAAATGTTTCATTTTGCCCAGTTTGTAGTGGGTATGTTTGTATTTTGGTCTTATAACATCACGTTCCGGGAGGTAAGGATTTTTGATATCATTGATAGGTCAATAACTCCATTGCTACCTGCAATGATTGAGATCAATTGGATTTTGATCTCCGTACGCAAAAACAATATTTCTTGATTTACACGGTAAGTAATTTAAAATAAATGTCTGTAGAAATAAAATTTTTATAAATAGTTTTGTGTTAATTTAACTCTAGAATAATGTACACATTCTTTATTCTAGAGCATTCTCTAGGGTGGATTCTAGTTTAATATTTATATGAAGCGTACTATATAAATGCATTTAGCATTTCCTTGTATCCAACAGCTAGCGATAATTGAATAATGCAGCGGAAGTGAGATGGTATAGCACGGGAAAGGTATATATTTAGCTGCAATTATCCTTAGAATTAAAAATAAGCGAAATGCAGTTTAGTTAAGGAAATATTAAATAAAATATTTAGATGCGTATAAAATACTGATGAGACGCAGATTATAAAAATGAATATTTGAAATGAATGAAGCACTAAGTGCCAGAATGTTCATTTAAAGATGCAAGGTAAAAAGTGAATATAGTTTTTTCGCTCTTTGTGTGCTATCTTACACACCTATTCATTATTATTTTCAACACTACTATACGATGGTACCTCACGAGATTTAGCCATTTTATTACTAAAAACTATGAAATGCTCATGTCGTTTAGTGCCTTATTTATAAAAAATGACGCTGCACTAAATACCTGTGGGATATGCATTCCCACACAACTATGAATTTACAGGACTTTAGTGCAGTATTTAATGTATTGGCGAAGGCATATATTACTAATCTGTATACTTATCATAAAACAATTATTTTTGGCACTCAGTGCTTTATTCAGTTCCAGTATTTATTCATACTTAAAATACACAAACATCAATTAATTACTATAATAATATTTAAAAACGGCTCAATCCGTAAATAAAATATTCCATTATGATGGAAATGGTTCAAGTTATTCTTTTTACAAATTAATATTAACTGATATAAGACAGCAAGACCTAGTACAGATAGCGTAGTTATAGTCGTTTGACCCATTACCACGTTAATTTCTTATGTTTCGCTCCATCCGAGCACCTCATTAGATTTTTGATAAGGTACAGATACACATGCCACTTAGTGGCATGCTCGTAAATCAACCGGCGGTTGTATGGCTAAGTGGCATGCTCGTTACTAGCAATGTGCGTACACACATGCCACTAATAAGCAAGGCCTAGAGAAGTTCGATACTGCGCATGCTCACGTGCCACTAAATAAGCATGTGTATCTGAGGCTTTAAGAATCAAAAGGCAGTCAAAGCAAAGAGATCACTCGTAGTTTTTGCATGCTTTTTATTAACTCTCTTTGTCTGTTTTTTTGTTTATTTGTTGTTGCGGCGGAATCTTACAATTGATTTTTCACCAACTTCCCGACTAGCCAGAGCTCTGAAACTATCAACATTTAAGTAAAGTGGATGACCATACATTATTGAATCATTTTCGATGAGATTTGGTCATTATTTCAATAAAATTAAGTATTTTTTATTATGATTGAACATTAAAAGTGACTATGTAGCTCTGAGATTCATCAATATTAATATGAGAAAATGTTCCGATTGCAAAATTTTTAATTTTAGTCGGCTGATTCAGCTTTGACATTAGGCGTTGGAAGGAAATGTCTTATTTGATAAATTATGGTTATCTTGGAATATTCTCTCAGGATTACATTGTTTTAGAAAAAAATGGTTTTACAGCAAGAAACACACAACACAATTGTACCACGGGTTCAAATTGTGTTGATGCGCAATAAACGCAGTATTTTCTGCAATTATCACTCGTGTGCCATTTCTTTACATTCTCGCGGTGAAACCCATATTAATTCTTTTTCATCCACTTGTTTGATGTTATATTCTTGAATCAAAAGGCAGTTAAAACAAAGAGATCACTCGTATTTTAAAAAATTATATTATTTTCTTATTATATACTAGCTTACCAGCGCGGCTCGCTCTACCATTTTTTCGTCGATTTAGTTGTAGAATAGGTCACCATGAAAATCCCATTTATTTTTATTTTAAAATATATAGTTTATATTCACTCTGAAAGACCATTCTAAATATTGGTGAAAAATTTTTTGAAATATAAAGTATAGTTTCAGAGATTACCTCTTACAGCCAAACATACAAACATTACCTCTTTATATAGGGTAAAAGCCGGATAGTTGTCCTACTTTTCAGCTCTATTATTAAAAAATATGTAAGTACTTCCTAAGAGTAATGCAACATGTATATCAAAACATGGGTCTTTGATCTTTTATAGTAGCCTATTTTTGTAAACATAATTAATATTGGTTTTGAGTAATTCCTGTTTTATTTGACCTCTCAAAAGAGGGATAGTTGCCTATTGTAGCGGATAGTAGTCTAACGTTAAAAATGCTTCGGGGGATACTTGCCTCGTACGGGGATAGACGCCTCACTACGATTTTTTTAGACAGAGATCCTTTGTTAAGAACTAATCAAAATATTATTTATCATTATAAAATAGGATTAAGTTTTAACGTTATAAATTATAAAAATATAATAAAATGGGCTCCAAACTTTAAATTGGGTATGTTATTAGTAAAATGTTATTATTTATCTTAAAGATAGAACAATATGTCAATTAACTTTGGCATCAGTATAAATTATCACCAGAAGCCAGGGTTTTCATCTTCCCACATCTCATGCAATGGTTTTTGAATGTTGTAAAAGTTTCGTGCAACCACATTCGACATATCCAGTTCTTCGTACGCAAGTGCTAAACTATCTCCTGTCCAGCTGATGTGACGCGGCACCACGCCTGGTTTTCGTAAGGCATTATACTTGCGAAGCATTTTGTTCACCTAGAATGAACGCATGAAACAGTCAGGTACTTATTTTATTTAAAACAAGTTATAGTCGCAATAAGTTGGAAAAAACACCAAATGAAAAAATCAGCGACTATCCGCAAAAGGAGATAGGGCGACTATTCTTTTTGATACGGATACTTGCCCTTCCATTTGCGAAATAAATAAAAACTATTCAACAATAACATGTAATAAATAGTGTAATGTAACTCTAATGCATGCAAAGAAACAAAATGTTTTCTGAAACCACAATCAGTTATAAAAATATTCAAAAAAAATGACTGCCCAATATAGTTTCGACACCTGTCAAAGTTTCGCCGCGGAAGATATTTGTTCTTACGGGTAAAACGCGTGCGCGTACTCCGACAGCTTACATAGCATTGAGGCCTGCTGGAGGGGCACTTGTAATTATAGTAAAGCGCTAATGCCACCAACATCCCTAACATAGTGTATTCGAAACCGGGGCACGTATCCCACTGAAGCAACCATCCGGCTTTAACCCTATTAAGAGTATGTGATGATCCTCTTTTAGATAGTGGGTCTTCCTAACGTATTAACGATGAATTTTGTATTAATAATTTATTTAAAAGGCCGTTGCTTAATCGCCGCGAGTTGATATTTAAATTTTAGCTATTATATTCAATTAATTTGCCCACTCCTGGCCGCGGCTAACAATGTGATGAATCCTATGGGGTGACCCGTCAAAAATACGTCGTGGAAAATAATATTAAATAATATAATTTCATTGCAATGAATAAAGTCATTTGCCGTATGATGTTAGCGAAAATAGTTGTATGGCGCGGGTGGCAACGGCTGAGGTCGACAGATACGCTGTAACTATAAAAGGATCGCGGAATAAAATATTATACCTTCTTGAAATATTATAAATAATGTATTCTATACAATATTAATACTCTGCCTGTGCTAACTATACATTTAACTAAAATATATATTATTAACTGGAAATAATTATTCTGTGAAAATTGCGCTTTTGAATGCAAAATTAACTAAAAATATTAACTAAAATATTTCTAATTTGCTGTTGAATATTACCTATAAAGATATTGACTAAAACTTTTGCTTTGAATGGAATATTAACTACTTCTCTCATCAAATATTATTCTGCAGCAAATATTCAATGAAATTATAGGAACTAAAATATTTCTATCATCTTGGGTTCGCATACTATATTGAAAATACCTAATGCCCTTTGCATTTACTAAGTATATTACCTAAATAGCCACAGCTATACCATCCTGTCCGTCAGGGACGAAACATAAAACATAGTTATATTCCTAAAAGTGCTACCTCTTACGCGACAAAAATACCTATTGCAGTCGGGCTATGAATATGAACTATTTCCGCCTCATAATGGCGCCTGGAACCAATACTAAAAATCTCACTAGAAATAATAAATGCGACTAAATCTCGATAAATACAATATATACTATTCGTAATACGTCGTTGAATTGGCACATGAATCGTCTAATGGATGAAGGACCCCGTTGTGTATCGTAATAACTTCAAATTCTTTTATAGGAGCAGTGTGGAAACAATTGCATAATATTACGTAATAAAATCATCTAACGAACCTAATAATCTATACATTTATGTTACAATAAAATACGTTCACCAGAAGAATTCGTGTATTAGAAATAAAACATTTCCGTTTGGAAACAACCCAATAAAATCAATCGAACGGCATAAAGAGGAGAAATTCACATATTAAATAACACTGAAACTAATAATTTTAAACACTTTGTATTAGCAAATTCTTACCTTGAATGGTTTCGTTCTAGACGTGCATGAACCTGTTCATATTAATTCCGTGGGAAAATAATACATATATTTTCTATCTACGAAATAAGACATTTTTTGAAGCAAAACTTCTTTATAAATAAGTAGATAAGGTCTCGGGGATGGTTTGTTCGAAAGGATTCTACAACAGCCCGTGAGTTTATATGAAATAATAGTTTCTTTGAATGCTAAATTTTGGTTTTTTAAACCCTCAGCATCTCTGCTGAGAGGGGTTGAGGCTCCGCGCCCGCCTAAACCCGGTGGCCGACTTCCTAAGTGACTAAACGGCCCCCCTTGTTCCTCCGGAACTTACTGCATCCCGAGACTCTATCTCTTCTTTACGAGATGTGATCCTGTGACGCCTCTCTTTTAGGCTTATGATTGAGATGTACGTACTCTTTTGGTACGAGTTTCTGATGATGGGTGTTGTCTTGAGGCGCCTTTCTTTTAGGCCGGTGTTTGAAGAATCACGTACTCTTTTGGTACAAATTGATGACGACATTAGCCTCCTTTGCGGGCATAGTCAGCGATGTTACAAATTATTGTGCAATCTCATTATGCCTTTTCAGAGCGGCGTCCCACGATTCTGCATCTTGCAACATTTACTTTGGACAAATGTTAGAGTGTTAGTAACATATTTACAATATCCCAGCTATTCCATATGAGTGAATGATTTTTATATTTATTCTGGCCCTGTCTTTCTTACAGAGGACGAAATAGAAGTTAACGTTTTCTATCAAGGTTTTACAGCATTCAAGCATGGAAATCCTTCCAAAGACAAAGGGAACCTTTTTGTTGGTTTAAGTAGTTTGCGCCAGATGAGGTTAGGTGGTCGGTTTATTGACGACCCCGAGCAACAAGGAGGACCCCGCCTTTAAGGGGCCCTGCAGGGGCTTGTGCGGGTTCCACGCCCAAGTGCCGGCAATCATCCACCCCTCAGCCAGCTAGGCTAACACAAACCAGATATCCCCAATCTTTAGTTAGACTTCCCCATTCTGTCCTTTACTCGTCATTCTGAAGCTACTTGTTAAGCTAGATGTACCGAGGTACTCAAATCATAAAGAGTTAACTGAAGACCGGATTGCGCAATACTTATGCAATACAGTAATTATTATAATGCTACTAAGTAATTCATATAGAAATCCGTGTATTCAAATTTTAGCATAAACGGTATGAAATTCGCTTTGCATAAAAATACACCCGTTTGGAACGGAATTCTTGTACGATTTGAACCAATATCACACAAGCAATCGTGATATTTAATTACACATAATTATTCCGAACTCAAATATTCCCAAAATAAATACATTTCGATAGTGAAAATAATTAACCGTAATAGATAATATGAATATGATCCTTATCTGTTACTCTTTGTGGCGGAATCCTCCTTCTGGTGCTGCGGGATGGTGGAATCTCTATACTTCGCCGCTGCAAGACCCGCTTTCTCTCAAGCTGGCAGCTCCTTTGCTCGCAACTGATGATCTGGAACTCGGGGCTCCGTCGGTAGTCTGTTGGGCAGCGCTCCCGCTCGCAAGTCTGGTCTCGAACTGAAGGGGCTGAGTATATCGTTTTCGCTCCTTTTATAGTAACGATTTCACCATACCTCTGAAATCCACGCTAGTGCAGTGACTCATCCTATGCGCGATGACCTCACCGCCGGCGCTCGCCATTGGCCGGATTCAGCCATCAGGACGGTCGCCTCCGGCTCAACCCGTCGAAAGGTAACGCGTGCCTGTGATTGGTCCGTTTCGTTAAAATAAGAGTAAAGCACTCGCTACACGCGAGACTTGCTGTTCCGTTTCATAAATAATAAAGGCTCGTTCGCACCTACACACAAGGTCGAGTCTATTAGGATTGGCAAACAATATTAATTTAACACAGAATTATATCTATGGTATAATAAAGATCTAAGAAATATTACTTGTATAGCTGAATATTCAATATTTTGTTAGCCTCTTGTAATACATAGAATCTTAAGAAGAAATATATCAGGCTTTTACTTTTAAACGATTCCAAACAGAAGAAATATATTTTTGATGTCCATACTTGACTTTTTTGAATATTATTATTTTAAGACTTTCTAAATTTATTAAATCTATCTCTGTGTCGACCATCACAAGTAGTATAGATTGATACAAGTTTTTTGATATTATATTATTATCAGATAATACAATGTTTATATCATAATTAATAAAAAAGTTAAATATGAACAGAAGATTACAATAAAATTTAGTTGAGAATACTTGGAGCGAGCCAAGTAAAGTTAACACAGTGGTTTTGGCCGCCGCGGACTCCTCAGCGGGTGGAAACGATCTACGCATCCGTCGTGGTTTGCGTGTGCGCTGCTCGCTGGTGCTCTTATCAGTCAGTCGGTAGGTGGCGGAGTGTGTCAGCGCACCAGGATAGATAACAATTGGATGGTAGGTAGTCGTAATGTACCTAACAAAATTACATTACTGGCGACCGAGTTTACTGTGGATTATAATTTGTTTAAATTAATGGCACAAATAGATAAGAAATATTATGGGGCATATACAAGAATTTCTCAAAGCAAGTAGCAAAAACTTCTGGAGAGTCTTCTTCACGCAATTTTGAGTTGAAAATATTCTTTACATTTTTGGTGAAATGTCGACAGTTACGGAGATAAGCGACAACAAAGTTTACATTTTTTAAAAATATTTTTTACCTATTACAGAGAGACAAAATTTGGAGCTGGGAATGAATTCAATAATTTTTTCTTACTATTTACGGAAAAATATTTGTTGGATATTCGTATTTTTTGTTATTCATCCCACGGATATGGATTATTGACAAATATTGAGGTCCACTCGGTATTTCTATATTATTTTATACCAACCAACTTTAGTTTTTGTGATGAGAATTTTATATTATAACAAATAGACAAATAAGTAACAGATAATTTAAACGGAAAACACATTTTCAATATCAGAAAAATATTCGTTATAATTTAAAAAGTTTTGCTGTCGTAAACATGAATATCTAGCTACTTTGATTCAGTTTTATTTGTCCTGAAGTAGGTTAAATCTACAATATTGTCATGAAAATACTAAAACCTTTTCCGAGTTATTATTGGATAAAAAACACATATTAAAATTGAAAATAAAAAAGTGGGATAGTGTTTTCTATTTAATATGAAAGAAAATCATCTTTCAAATCATGGAAGAGGTAGCGAAGAAACCAAAAATCGAGAAAAGAACCAACCAGATTGAATTTTCACAAATGCGGTGATTGAGGTCTAATGGAAAAAATGTTCAGCTAGAATAAGAAAGACAAAAGTTCTGAATCCTAAATTATACTGATTCAAATTCTCGTTTTTCTAATCGAGTTTTGACTTGCATATTCCACAGTGGCAGGACAGACAGCTTTTGCTGGAGAGCAACATTGCGTACCCCACGGATAGCATGATCTGCAACAAATCCAACCGCAGAAAGTTTTGTCTATATTGAAAGATTTTTTGGCCGTAATACGCGTCAATGAGTATTGTGACTGAAAAAGCCAAGAAAAACATAGTATTGTCACGGGTCATGGCTGTAAACGGGTAAAGGCAACTGAAAACACTAGAATTTAATTAATGATTTATTAATTATTCAATGTACAAAGTCACTTAACGTGAATAAAAACTTAACGCTATTCTTTAAATCACACTATTTCGTAATTTATCACTGGTATATGAGCTTTATTATCACTGTGTAACATTTTATTCATTACTTGAAAAAAATTCAATTCTCGTACGTAGTGTTTATTGCATTTATTTATTTCGCCACTTAGATACGTACTCACTTGATTATTTCACTTGATATTTATCGCTTCGCAATTTCATGACTGGACAAAATATCTGACCGTCATCTCGCGAATTACTTCGCACTAATCGATATGTAAAACATGACTTTTTTCGGTTCCCGTCGCTTATTAGTTGTTCCAGGCGTTTGTAGCCGTATTCCGAATTTTGTAGATAATATGAGAGTGTGGTATTGTATGTGTATATTATATGTTATTGTCGTCATTAAAATTTTAAGACGGATTCTGTACGTAATCTCTTTTACTATTTCGTATTATTATCTTAGGCACAACTTTGTGTCGACAAAGACCTGGAAGAGAGACACAACGGTGGACGAGTGCGTCTTATCTGGCTGGAGAGATTCCGGAACCAGCTGTAAGAGCGACCCATGATCGAGAGCTGTGGAGGTCGTGTCACACATGATTGAGGCCACTTTATGCCGATACTATACATAGAAGGGAAAAAAAGAAACAATATTTATCATCCACACATACATAAAAATATGTGAACAATTTGCTTTTAAAAATGATGAGATATACGTTCGAAAATAAGATGATTGGTACATAAAGACATAGCTAAACATTATTAGCGATAATACGATTTAGTCTCTCTTTGTGCAAAAAGGCACGGATAAAACAATATTAGAAATAATGCGATATTACCTTTCAAACGACTGTTTGGAGATGCTCAGGAATCTACGTATCTTGTATCATACTGTACCTGCACGGTATAAGTGCCACGTTACATATTGAAAAGAGCCCGCGATCTACGACGATACCAACTATATGAATGCATAGAAATCTGCATGATACTTTATTTTAATAATTAAATTAAGTTTCATAAATTTCTAATAAGTAAGCAAAATAAAGTAATCGAAGGATGTTTGATACTGCACAATGACATTGTGAATTGGAAAATACTAGGAGTGTCTGAAATACACGGGAATAAATCGGAAAATTCTCGAACGCCCAAAAAATGAAGAAACAAAATGCACGCAAGACGTGCGGCAAAAAAAATTATTGTGACAGTTTGGCGATGCCTTAGAAGCGAGCGAATCCGTGCAACTGACCATAAAGAAATGTAAAAGTACCTACCCACGTATTTGTGAAATAATGTCGAGTGACGATTGCATAATTAATGTGAATTGAAGAACGATGCATGGGACCGTTTTACGAGCAAAAGTTTCCATATCGGTCCTGCTCATTCGCCACCTGGTTGACATTTTTAAACATTAGAAGCAGGACCGTGCTTCTTCGCCCTGGTCGTTTTAACAGCGCGATGCGATGCCGTAGGGCCGCAAAATAAAACCATTCATATAAGGCTCAACGCTGCTTAACAGCAGGGAAAAAGAAGTAGGTATATATTGTTAGCTTTACAAAATAGCAAAGGCAAATAGTATTATTACAAAATCCAAGAGTTAAAACCAGAAATCAAAAGCAATAGAGGTATTGCAAAATAAATACAAAATAAAGCAATATAAAAAATGCGCTTGAATAAAATAAGAAAAAAACTGACCCAAAAAAAACAAGTTTTTATTATATTCCCTTTCTCATTTGTTTTGTTCCCAATTTGATACTCTATCAACATATTCCTCTTGCTTTAAGTTCATATGGAAAATCTATTCCATGTATATTATTATCCTTAAAACTCATAGAATATTGAAAACGTAATAATTGGTATAGGGGGGCAAGACGTCGGCGAAACCGTCTGATCGGATCCATGGCTCGAGTCAGACTAGTTGAAACAGGTTTCGTGCCTTTCCACGGGTTGGGCTCCTTTCTCATTTGTATGGTTTTCAATTTGAAAAAAACCGTTAAAATTTCGAAAAATTCCAAATTATACTGAAATTTATTTTTTTAAACGAAAGTTTGTTATTTGCCTGCACAGTTTCAGCTCGATTGGATAATGGGAAAAGGGTTAAAAATCGATCCAAAAATTTTTTCGGCAGACAAGCAGACGCTACGAGTTAAAATAAAGGGAGTAAAAACAATAGAAATATTACAAAATAAATTAAACAATATAAAGATAAAAAATGAGTCAATGACCAATGTTCTCGTTAAGTTTCGTGTTCAGTAATCAGAATTTTCTCAGGTTAACAGCGTGATTTTTTAAGTCATTTTTTATGTACAGGGTGTCTTATAACTAGAAACAAAAACTTTACACGTGGACTTCTGCCTTGATTATGAGTCAAAAATGTTGTAGCAACAGTGACCATATATCAATAGTTATGAAGGTATGCATATCAAAGTTTGCATTTTTTCAATATTTCTGCCTTTTTTTCCTTCAAAAAATTTAACTATCGTAACAGTAACTTACATCGATTATGAAAAATTCATTATCTTTAATACAAGTATAAATAAAATGATGATAATCTTACAAAAATAAAAAAATAATTTTTATAAAGTTGTTATTATTTTATTTGAGTTACATTGAAGTAAATGAATTTTTCATAATCGATATAAGTTACTGTCACAGTTACTGTCACGGCAGATCAACTTTTTGCAAAAAATAAAACGTTGATATTGCATATCTCCGTAACTACAGACATAAGGTCATTGTTGCTTGAATATTTTCGATACCCCATCAAGGCAAGAATCCACCTGTAAAGTTTTTGCTCCTTGTTATAAGACACCCTGTATACTTATACGACTATTTTCAGCCACCAGAAAATTCGTATGGGTTATAGTTTTGGATTATCAGTGGATGCCGTATAGCACCTTTAACACCTATAGGCACGCTAGACCAAAATGGGTAAGTCAGTTTTAATTTACACTAAATGAAACTTTGTAATACAGACTCCTAGAGTTATATTTATTTATACTATTGTTATAGTCACGGGAGAACCTGTCCCTTTCATCACCAGGAGTAATAAATTACTAACCTAAATACAGAAGTTTTATCAACTTACTCGAGTAGAGCAGCGGGTCGCATGTAGGGAGGATGCTTTTGGTCTTTAGGGGAAACACATTAAGGATGGGTAACATCTGGTGGAATGTAGAAACTATGGTAGTAATAAATATGATTCAAGGTGTATGTATTACAAAGTTTAAATATTAAATGTAATAATGTTGCACCACAAAGTAACTGCCATCAATCAATATGTATATATCAAAATTATTTCTATGTGAAATATGCTAGGAAATAAGTTAACGGTTTGTTTATACTCTCATATATTATTAACTTATCCTTATCATCAACATCATCTTAATCCCCTCATCCTTGTAGAGTTGGGGCCCAAAGATTAGACAAAGCGCTTCCATACTCCTCTGTTTCGTGCAGCTTCCTTATGTGTTAACCAGTCAAAACTCATTCTGTTCTCATACACTTTTGTAGTTTCTCCCAGCTTAATCTGGGGCGACTCATCAGTCGTTTTCCTTCCGGGGTTGATAAGATGATACTTTTTGGTACTTTCCTCTGACATTATACGCATATGTCTAAGCCACCTCATTTGTGATGTGATACTCCTACACAACTCTGTATGTAGGAGTTGGGGCTCTGTGTCGAGTGTTTGCCTTATGTCGGCATTTCTTACTCTGTCCAAGAGTCCAATTTGATGTGATCCCCGCTACCTCCTTAGAAAACTCATCTCGGTAGTCTGGTTCCTTGCTCTCACTCTCTCAGTTAGGATTCAAATTTGATGGCCATTTATTAGGGTGGACCTGTATACAGATTTGAAAACAGTTAGTTTTGTCTTGACATTTCGCTCGGATTTTCTTATCATCGCACTGTATAGAGGACGTAGAACGCCATCCGCAGCTTTGATTCTTCTATCTATTTCACTTTTCTCTCTCCCATCGCCAGAAAATTCTCCCCGAATGTATTGACATTTGTTAATTTGCCACTCTTTTAGCAGTACTAATCTTCATCCAAAATTGAATGCTCTCTTCATTGAAGGAATTGATTCACTCTCATAGGTATTTTGTGTAGGTTCCAGCCTCGCTATATCATCCGCGAAGAGTAAGTAATCGATTTCCTCATCTCCAACTCTAACGACCCCTGTTGTTTGACTTCTTCAGCTTATCCCGTTCATATAAAGGGTGATTTTCCCTGAAAATTTCTCTCTCTATTCCGCATTAGTCCAGCATTTTTCGTAAGTTATTGTGCGGCATCAAATCGTGTACTTTCTATAGGTTTATGAATCTCACGAAAATATTTTTACCATATTCCCAGCTTTTTTGGATAGTTTGTTGCAGCATAAACGATGTGGTAGGTTGTGCCTCTCCTTGCTCTGAAACCGCACTGGCCTTCTTGGATCTTGTTCTCCGTTATTCTGCGACATTATTTCTCCAGAATGCGAGCATACATACACTTTACCTGGCTGACTCAGCAAAATAATTTCTCTGTAGTTTGTACGCACTTTGCCAACTCCCTTTATAAGAATGGGGACTTTTACTCATATTCGCCAAAAATTTGGGGCCTTTTTCATCTTCCGCGCTATTGAAAATATACGGGCTAACATTGGCATACCGTTTCTGTATATATAATAAATGATATGTGCCGTTTGGTACATTCTGAGATGAACGAATCAATTTGTCAATTTTTCATATAAATGATGGAGACATTTTAAAAAAAACATTGCCGTTCATCTCGAAAGTCTGCCTAGTAATTATTTAAAATATTTTTTATAAATGTAGTCAATGCATTTATTTTTTAAACAGTTTTATTCGTTTATATCAGAATGTACAAAAAACGTCACAAAGGATTAATTATATATACAGCGACGATATATTAAAATTACAAAACACTCACTTATTTACAAATTTCGCGAAATAGAAATGAAATAATTGAAGCATAAAGAGATTACTGCGGACACTTATATACGGCGACAGTAAAATAAATGTCTGGTAAATGGCATTTCGCAGATACAGAAAAGCGTTTATATTTCACTTTTCAAAGGTTTTTAAGAGTTTTCACCCAACAAATGAATACTTGTTTTTCAGTCTTGTTAATAAACAAAAGCGTACAATAGGTGTAATTTTGTGAGAGAGTATACTCATGCCGTACTTCTTAATTAACGATATTTTCTTTGTCAAAGAAAAAAATTAGTATTTAAGAATTATTTTTATCTGAAATGAAATACATTACTCTGCGAACGAGGATTTCGTTCTGGCGTAGCACGTTCTACGGCACGCTAATCTTGCTACGCCAGAAGTAAATTCCCAATACGCCTATTCTCTTTCGCTCCCATTCTATCTTCATACTACTTAAACTACTATTAACAATTAATTCTGAATGCGGAAGCACAATACATGAAAATTAAAAGTTCTTGCACCTAAGATACATTTTGCCTAAACTAAATTGGTGCCGTTTTACTGAAAAAGTAGAAGTAAAATTGCATAGATTGATGTAAAATATACACATAATGTGGCACCTGTTTATCTTAAATAATATTCCGGATAAATAAAATAAACGACGCCAAATAATGAGATCAGCCTCTACTTTAGCTACAGCAAGGGTTGCAGAACCAATCAACCGTTGCCAGGAGACTAAGTATAAGGAATGGCCACCCATTATATACTGGTATACTATACAGTTCTTGTGTAAAGTGCCAGTAAGGTACAAATTTTACGACATTTGCGCTACATAAATGATCTACTTTTATAATATTATTATTACTATCTGTAACCCACCATAAATGACGGAACATTAGTTCGCATCTTTGATTAGCCCTAATAAACATTTATACTATCTTTATGGCGGTCCACGGAGAGGCGGCCGTAGCGAAATACGTGAAGCCGCTGGTTCGTGTTTGGTGGCCCGAGGTTCAAGTCCCATTTCCAGCCGTTTAATTTATTTTTTTAGCCGTGAATTCAAAGGACAAAATTACGAACGTTACAAGAAGTTATGGGGACAGACAGATAGATGGACGGACAGACACACAGCGAAATTATTATGTTTGACTAGTTATGCTCGCGCGGTTTTGCTCGCTTAGATTTTTAGTTTATAGATAAATAAAATACTTGTGTAAGACCGCTTTTGAGTTCATGTTATACACGAAATATAGTTTCGAAAGCCACAGATGCTCTCATATCTACAGGTGAAAATATGAACATAATATATAACAATTATATATATAGTTTACATTAACTATTTTTTGTAAACTTTTGCCATATCTTCAAGTTCTTTGCATGCGGATCCCCTTGTAGGGTAATTTATTTGGGCTAGTAGTGCTAGCATAAGTACTTATTCATATTTATTTTACTTGTGATATGTTATTTCGTGAGATTCACGTCCCTACCGTCAAATCCTACCGTCCCTTACCTACAATAGGTCAGCTTTTAGATGCTTATATCTCAGAAAGTATACAACGCATCTATAAGATAATAGTGTCAGATGATTGAAAATTGAAGACATATATAAAAAAATATATATTTAAATCGGTCAACGCGGGAACCACAATGATACCTTTAAAATTTAAATATAGATACCAATGCCATGATTATTTCCATGACATAGCATATTATATAGATTTTGCAACTAGTGATGATAATTCTACATTTTTAAAGTGGAATATTAAGCAAAACTCTTTCTAATGTGTATATGATACTCACCTCTGTGAGTCTGCGTGAGACTTCTATAATTTATCTTAATTAATAATTATCCCTTTGTGGACAAAATTAAGTAATTGTGTTCTCAGAATACACTAAAAATATTGGGGAAAATGTTATAAGAAATTTATTTAAAATTTTCAACATTTTTTGTTCCATAATTCTTTTAAATCGTAAAATAATTATTACCTTTTGAGGTCTGATCAGCGTCAGAGTAACTTTTAATAAGTGAAGGCGGGTTAATCTGCATTTTCTTACCTAATTGAACATGAAAAGGGTTTTAAGGCGCTCAAAATCTAGTCTAATTACTAATCAATATTAATTTATTATAAAACTTGAGAAAATTTTTAAACTCTTTTTTTACCCAGGAAGAATAATGTTGAAAAAACTTAAAATAATACTTAAAAATGCTATTAAAAATATTTTCATAATAACGGTTAGTTAAGTAAGTTAACAAAACATTTCAACCCTGTATAGCTAAAAAATTGGTGATCACTGCTTTCGAAAATGGAGGGTGAGAGGTCGATCTTATTGGAGATCGACAAATTGACAAAGCAAGTCCAATACCAGAAAAAATAGATAGGTGTATATCGAGGATAGAAAGCCAAAAGGGCGTTAGTGATAATTTCAAACTCTATCGGAGAGAAAAATAATGTTCTGACAATCTAATTTTGTCAACGTTTTATTTATTATTAAATATATATTATATACATCGTTTGACAATACAATAAACATTGACAAAATCAGATTGAAAAATATTATTTTGCTCTCCTGTAAAGTTTGAAATAATCACTAATTCTTTTTTGGCTTTCTACCCTCGAAATGTATATATTTGCATTTATACATTAAATACTAATAGTATAATATAATCTTTCCAATAAAGCCAATACCGTGGCCATTATCACAATTTTTATGTGTTTTATTTCATTTTAAAAATCGATATCTCTAAAAAAAATATACCCTATACATTAAACAATTTTGCGAAGTATTTTTGTTTTTCTCATTCAATTCAACTCGTTTTTTATTTATTATTTATCATCATCGTTCTTCTTCTTATTCCTCAGCCTTCATCTCACCGCTGCTGAAACCCTTACATCCTTCCTTGTTGTTTGTTAGTTGTAGCCATTTATTGTCTTCCACAGTGGGTATGACGTTGGCCTATCTATTTTGAGGTCCTTCGACGCCTCTTTTATTTTATCAAGGTCTCCATTTCAGAACTCGGAGAGATCATTTTGCCTTGTAACATGTCCTGCTAATGCAACTTGCATAATCAGCATATTAAATATTTTTAACCGTATGTTCTTTACGATTCTACGCAGACATTCAAACACTTGGTAGATTTTATTACTCATTTTAGAAATAATTTTTCTTATTAAATAAATAAAAAATATTGCGTCTATCTCACTTTTTGATGGTTAATTGATGGTTTCAAAGATTCATATCTGATGATGGAAATAAGATTTCGAACTGAAAATAGACGCGATAAACTAGAAATTCTCAAAATAATATAGAATGTTTTAAAAATTTACTAGGTCACCAACCACGGGTCGCCCCCAAAATACCCGATATGATAATTAAACTCCTAACAAAAATAAATGGTACATATTTTTATGCATTTGCTGATTCGGTTCAGGTATTAAATAAATAAAAATTATGGAGTTTGCTGATCCGGTTCTGGTATTCAATAAATAAAAATTATGGCGTCTGTCACACTTTTTGATGGTTAATTGAAAGTTTCAAAGATTCATATCTGATGATGGAAATGAGGTTTCGAACTGAAAATAGATGCGATAACCTAGAAATTCTCAAAATAGTATAGAATGTTTTAAAAATTTACTAGGTCTTTTTTACTAATTTACCACGGGTCGCCCCCAAAATACCCGATATGATAATTAAACTCCTAACAAAAGCCCCGGTACATATTTTTATGCATTTGCTGATCCGGTTCTGGTCCGACTAACCTTATGTAAGCAATTTAATTTAATAAGGACTACTCTTGCTCTCACTTGGGATCTCGGAAGCTGTATGAAAAGCGTCACAACACAAAGTGTCGGTTCGTGCAGAGCCTGTGGAAATAATTGCGGGAGATGGCCGGGAGAGATTGGTCATGATTCTAACCCTTAAAGAGCAGTCACCACTTGTCTGGAGGCCCCCTCCATCCCTTTGTTCTCCCCCCGAGGCAGCGGGTCGAGCGGTTCTTTTTTAAAGAGAACAACTTGAACAAGAGAACATTTCTTTCGGAAGAAGAGGACTGCGGGCCTACGGTGATTTTTGTGTCAACTCTGCACCACTTGCAACTTGTGACACAATTAACCATTAATATGACTTAATTACTTTTAATATTATATATTTTATTTATCATTCAATAAAAACTAGCTATAACCAGACAGTACTTAAAGATGCCGGTTCTTAAAGAATAACTATTTATTTATTTTTTGCCGACACCCATGAAATAGTAATAACTACTTTTACCAAATTTTTGAACATTTTTTTCCCCTGCCGGTAGTCAATGGATTTAAAATAACCCTGGCGATTGTGCTGGGTGGAACATGATATGGTTCGCGTTTTTGTCCTAGTATACATTTATAGTATATTTTTGGCAGTTTACGAAGAGGCAGCGATAGCAACACGCGTTAGGCGGCCGGTTCGGGTTTTCTGACCCGGGGTTTAAGCTCAAACAACGTTTATTTTGTTTTTTTTTGCCGTGATTTCAAATGAAATTACGGACATTACATAAAATTACTGATAGGCAGACAGACAGACGGACGGACAGACGGATAGATAACGAGATAGTTATGTTTGATTTAAAAAAAATGTTATTTTTTTTACGACAATTACGAATCGATTAGAAAGATACGATCGCTTAAGATACAAAACCTTCAACACCATGAAGAAACACATTTGAATGCCATTCGATAGGTAAAAATACCCACACGCGACCCTTCCTTGCAGAAATTGTATTGACTAATCACAAGTAGTTTTGCAATAACAGTATTACCGTGTAATAAACATATGTACGGAAAATGCTCGAATGTATCAAAAAAGAAATATAAATGATGAGTTTGTCGTAACAACTGATCGAATAAATATTTTCTTTTCTTTAACGGCAACGTTAACCATATTAATGATTCAAATGGCTAATTTTTACAAATTCAGAAAACCAGATTGATAAAAAAGATTTTTACAGAACTCACCAATAATATGTCTAACGAAGTGAGCAGAAAAATTAAATTATGATCTCCAATCGCAGCTGAAATCTAGGTAGAAAAATCAAGAAAAATTAACGTTAACCTATGTATATAAAGCTATATTTAGGCCAATTCTGACTAACGCTGCTGAAACTTGGGCTAAAAGGTTTAGAGACCAGAATTAGCATGTTTGAACGTAAGATCCAGCAACAAATCTGTGGCCCTACTTCTATCCATGATACCTGGAGAACTAGGTCTCCTCCATGCCATTGCCAACTGTATAATGATATAGATGTGACAAGGTATATCAAAATTTAGAAGCTCAGATGGCTGGGGTACATAGAACGAATGGAAGCACTCTCACCGCTTAAAAGAGTGCTGAATTATAGACCAGAGGGGAGACGAAGGTGAAGAAGACCCAAGCTAAGGTGAATGGACTCTGTCGAAAGGGACCTCAATATGCTAGGCACAGTCAATTGGAGGAACGTTGCCGCTGACAGGGAGGAATAGCGACGACTCCTAGTGGAGGCCAAGTTCCACCCCGGGATGTAGCCGAAGATTATTATTATCACAATCCTTTCGAAAACTAGAGGATCCTATTTACCTTTTAAAAACAGAAAATTTACTTATTCGTGTAACACAAAATCAATTAGTTGATGATTGTTATTGGAAGCAAGAAAAGCTGAGAAAAGCGAGAACAGTTATCACACTTTATTTAATTTCTTGATAATTATTGTTAGTCGAGGCAAGAATAGCTGACTTTCGTACAGTTATGTCTCTAGGTAAAGTATCGCCACTACGAAATTAAACATTTCCAGAAAAATATATTGAAATATTTAAACAAAAAACATCTAATATCTGTATTACTAATCAACATCTAGTTTAAAAATAGATTTAGTAAATTGAAACAAAAGAAGGCCCATATCAGTTATGATAAAATTTAGAGACAAAAATAATAGTGTCACAATATTCTGACCATCGATGTGAAGACAATTTTTATCGCTGTCCTCATAATTAGGTATCCAGAGCCTCGTACATGAAAATACCTGGTGTAATCCAGAACCTTGGATGCTGCATGCAGAAAACCTCAAGGTACCTACTTGGACGCCGGCCTCCCGCTTGCATAGTTCTTGAACAGGATCGGATCGCCATCCATTAAAGCTACGGTTTACAAAGATGCCCATGACAGGAACAGGAAGAATTCTTGCCGTGTAGGAAGCGAGATACATATAATATAACAAACACATTGATTATGCACTTACATCACTGTTTGATGTAATTTGAACTTTTTTTATGTATCCGCTATGGTTGGAGTAGATGATGTAATAATTTTATTTTATTTTTTAACAAACGGACCGTCAACAGGTCGTTAATGACTCTATTAGACGGTCTATAGATGATGGTCCTAGAGTGAAATAATATCTCATTCCCTGGTCTAGATGATCCTAGTAGATAGACGGTCTTAGAATGAAATAATATCTTATTCTCTGGTGTAATTAAATAAAAAAAGAGTAGCTTTTTGGTATTGTAGTTCAAACCTCACTCTAGACCAGCAAGTTAGTCCTATTTTCATAGCAAACGCGTTTAGCTTAGTTTGAAAATAGTAAGAATTTCGATGTGACACGTATTCCGTGTTTGCATCTCTATTTCAAAAAAAAAATGAATGTATTCGGTTAAACAAAATACATTTAATTTCTAATTATTTTATCTAACTATTTTATTCATATATTCTTCATATTCTTAATATTAAAATGAACATGCGCACAAAATGAAAGTTTAATAATGAATTTATATTATACATAGACGTACTTTGCTTTTGGACTCTATGAGTAGTTAAAACATTATTTAATCTGGCATCATCGCTAATGTCTCCACAGCCATTATCCACATAATCCTAAGAAAATTCAAACGATTTCATATAACGTTATTTTACGATGAGACGTAGAAAAAGTTCAGTCCTTATATTCAGTCCTCAGATATAGTTATAAGTAGTTTACTAAGTGTATGTATTCGTAAATGTTTGGCTAAGTTTGTTGTTAGTAAGGGTATACACTGCCCTAAGCGGAGCGTCAACTTCGCAAGGAAAGAAAATAAATATATAAGAGTTCACAAAGAAAAAATAGTCCTAGAGGAACTTAATAAACCTATAAAAATGCCAACTAGTCGCGATAGAACATGGCAGAACTCTAATTTTCTCTCAGTTTAGGGGTTCATTTATATTTCCTTCAATAAATGCATGATAACTTTTTGGTGACATTATTTATATAATTAACAAGAATATACTTTTATACATAAATAAAATACTTATGTAAGACCACTTTTGAGTTCAATTACATACCACGTATGGACAAGGGAGCTATAACTATTTTGGACCCCAATTATAATAATTAATTGCTTGCTTGACGAATTAAAACAATCCGGGCTAACCACAATTTACAACTCTAACATAAAATACAAAATAAAACAATGGATTCGAAACAAGGGGAGAGATAAAATAGGCACACTTATACAAACACGCTAACACAATATAACCTCATATATATAATATATTTTCTATTATGTTACTTTAAACACTTTCTTATCTATTTACTATGTTTTGAACCTACGCAATATTGTAAACTATGCCTTTCTCAATACAGATATTTCTAGTGAGACAGGTACAGTCCAAACAAAATTTGATAATTAAAATTAAATAGAAATAAATAAATAAAACAAAAATAAAATTTATACACGACTAGTTTCGAGAGCCACAGACGCTCTCATCTACAGGTGAGAATATGAACTGTTTATATTCTCACCTGTAGTTGAGAACATCTGTGGCTCTCGAAACTAGTCGCATATAAATTGAACTCAAAAATGGTCTTACACAAGTATTTTATTGCCATATGAATAAATAATATAAGAATATACTTCGTACAAATCATTAATTTTTTGAAGAACCAACATGATTATAGGCCAAAAGTCGCAATATGTTATATTAGTAGGAATACGTTGTATATCAACAAATTAGTGGTTTATATAAAATACATTCTTGTTAATTATATTACTTTATATTTTTAGTTCATGACTCACATCATGCTTCGCTGCTTCCGCATTAAAACAATTCAGTTAATTTGATCGTTTATTAAATTATATAATATCAAAGTGGGTGATTTTTGTTGCATAAAAGAAAAATCGGGTATAGATTTATAAACTTTATTTAAATCGACAAGATTATAGATATGTTGCTTTAATATTGCAAATGATTCTTGAATTCGGTGCTCCCTATAACAATATTGGTAAAATAAACGTCGGTGACCGCCTTCCTTGACATATTGATTGAGGTTATGCACGACATCTTTTATTTCTTGTCAATCACACAATTCGACTATCCCCTGCATTTCCCGATGGCCTCGTCTTGAGGATATCGAATTTACCACACGCAAATGTGGCATTTATTTTCCTGTGTAGGTATGCATTGCCCGTACCAGTTTTGGGCATAATTCAAGAATTTGGGCCCCATAACCGATCATTTTGACAGTAAATATCTTCGATATAGTCGAGTATCTTGATTTCAAAATAAAACAGAATTGACTCTCAAGAAAGTATTAAAAAAGATATAACACTTTAAAGTTTCAAAAATTTATTTTTTATTTATTTATTCATAAAATCCTTGTACAATTTATTTTATACATGAATATGTGGATCATAATAGTGTATATCATTTTATTTACAATATTACTTATCTAAATACATATATTTTAATTATGTTTTCTGGATTACTATTACTCAACTAGGCAAAGCCTGTGCTAGAGTAGCTAATTGTATACGTTTTATTAGTTATAATTTGTCAACACTAATGTAGGACAAGTTTGTAGAAGTTATATAATTAATATATTGGTGGGCGGAAGAAAAAAAAAATTTTAAGAAGAAAAAAAATTTCACCATATATTTTGAGATCCGAGTGTCACATTATAAACAAGAAAAAAACGTTCAGCTACAAAGAATTCCTACATTCAGTATTTGTTATATTTCTACTGCCTCTAATTCACGTGAACATTTGGTACGTGAACATCTATAAATAAAATTCTCTTCAGCTAAATATTGTCTATAATTTACACTTTGTTCTTAGATAAAGCCTCTCAAATGTCAAAATGTAAAAAAGATAATTTTGTCGCTCCCGTCACTATTTGCTGTCAGGAGCTTTTCCTCTTCTCCCGGCACGGTCAGTGTGGTGATCCTAAAGACAAGGGTGGGGCATCGACAATAATGTTTATCTTAAGCGGGTATTCTAGTCTAGAAGCCCGAATTTTGGCGTTTTTTGACGCTTTAGTATACATATTTTTATCATTTTTTTATTGATATCTCAAGAATACATAAAAAAAAATTTAAAAAAAATAAAAATTTGAGTGAGTCATGCGCCATTGAAGTAGAGGGGGAAAAAAAAAGTGTCCTCGCCGTCACGATTCCCACCCTTCTGGTCATCTGTAACAAAAAAAGGTAGATTCTTGATTAGTACAAATGTCATAATGGTATGAATCATGAAAACTGAAAATAATTTTTTTTCGAAAAATGGTGGCTACTCAAAAAAGAGGGTCGATTTTTTCACTATTTTTTTAACATTTACAAAGTTTTTAAAAATATAAAAAAATTGAAAATTGGAGTTTTTTGTGGTTCATACTGAAGAAGGATATATTAAAAATATTCAAACCAAATTTCAAGTCAATCGGTCGATTAGAACTTGAGATTTTAAGACGGCCGTTTTGAAAAAACTAGTTTCTAGAAAAACGCATTTAAACTTTTACGTTAAGTTTTAGGCGGTGTATAACAGTACATATAACTTACATTTTCTTAATCAGCCATTCCAGCTTCATACATCGGACCTTCTTCTACTTCATACTGATTATTTTCAGCGTTTCTCTCCGCAAGACAAGCAGTTCTTTCTTCTTTTGAAGCATTTCTTCATGAGTTGTATTTTTCAACTTTGCTACCGATGCACTGGTAAACGAAGTTTCCTCTTCAAGAGTATATTGATTGCCGCTGAATTTCCGTTTCCTTGATCTGTATGGATGGATGGATGTATTTTACAAACAAAAATAAAATATTCACTCACAATTTCAAAAGAGTTCACAGAAAATTTCTCACTTATTTTCACATCTTCACAGCTTCGGAGTTAAAATGAAAATAACTGAAACTAAACGCAAATATTATACCTTACAATGACCTTAAATAATTGTCGATTTAGTATATTGGAAGTATAATGAAAAAAAGTAGAGGGGTATTTATGTTCAGGTAGTCGGAGCCCCTAGTCGCCTATTGTTAGATTCGTTCCGCCAAGTTGCCACGACACTAAAAGGGCTATAACTTTTAAAATAATTTGAATTTTGAAAAATCATTTTAGGAAGTTATTTTTGAATATCTAAACTATTTTTGAATATCTATACTATTCTTTCGCATCAGCGTTTGGTATGCGCTCATATGGAGTGAACGTTATAGTACAATATTACAAGAACTTGGAATTATTACATTTATGGTAAAGGAGCCATGGTGCCGTGTGGAATTACTTTCACCAATAACGACGCGTCCGCTGGAGCTAGCAGTAGAGGATGGCTGCATGCTACTCCAACTGCCTACGTTATTCTTCCGCAACTTTCCGACCATAAAATAGTGTCAACCTCGTATCGCGTACAATCTGCAATTTTTTGCGCAAATCGTCCGAGTAATTTAATTTGGCCGATTACCTACCGATGTTACCTATATTCCTCCATGTCAATGCTGAAAATTTAAAAATCGAACACGGGCCTATTGAGATTGAAGATTATATATGAATGGTAACCATTCCAATTCTCCATGCTAGTATATATATCCCCGTACCTTAAATCATTAAATATTCAACGCCAAAAATTTCAATTTGTAAAAATACTAAACGTTTCGCCATGAAAATAAAAACGCGGCATAAATATAATTTATATTTGAGGAGTTTCATTGTCGTCCTTTTTACTTTATCTATTTCAAAATTATTTTTTGGCCGGGAAATAATTTGATCTTTCAAAGAGAAACAATAGGCACAGGGATCAAAGGAACTCCGCACAATTTTACTGTCTTTGATAATAAATAAAATGTATTGTGTGGACCTGAGGGCGAAAAATAAAACATTTTTTGTCAACTTTCTTGTGGCCTATATTGTCTCGTTTCGGTTACAAAAAACTCGTCTTTTTTAATCTTTAATTAGTCGCATCAATAAAATAAGTCCTACACCGTACAACACACAAAGCTTTGTACAAGTATGAACACCAACATTTATGATATAGTAGTAAGCGTAACATTTGAAAATTTACTATTTCTTTTTTTTTAAATTTATTAAATACAAATCATTATATATTTACATATTTGATACATAAAAATAAAATTAAGGCACATAATTTTTTATTATTATTGTACCTCTCCAAAAAGATACTAACTAACTCTACTGTCTGGAGAGGGAGTTTCACTTATATATATATATATATATTTTTTTTTTAGTACATAAATATAAAAGGAAGAAAATTAGTTACATAATATGAGATTATTAATGCATAAAGTAAATTAAAGTAGATAGTACATAAATATATATAACAAGAAAAAAGTTACATAATATGAGTTAATTAATGCATAAAGTAAAGTAAAATAAATAGTACATAAATATATATAAGCAGAAAAAAGTTACATAGTATGCGATAATTAATGCATTTATGTGGGAAAAACAATTTTAAAATAAACTAACAATAAGCTAACAGTTTAAAATGAATATAGTAAAGAGAAAAATTTAATTACATAATTATGAGGGTTTATTTTAATGTTTTTTTTAAAGGTCTCATATTTTTTTTAATTCTTATTTTAACGGGTAAATCATTAAACCATTTAATACCTCTCAATGTATAATAATGCTGTTCAGTTGTGGTAAATACTACAGGGATATGCAATTTGCCGAGATTTATATTTCTGCTACTTGAAAATTTTTATAGAGTTGTAAAATGCAATTTTGTTTGTAGATAGTATGTAGCGTGGGGACTTGTAATCGGATAATCATTGGGTTTTTTAAGAATGATCTATAAAATTAATTTTTGGGCAACTTCTAAAGGTTTTAATGTAGTTTTGAACGCACCACCCCATGAGATTATACCGTATTGTTATATAGACTGGACTAAAGCGTAATATAGAGTTTTTAACAATTTTATTCCTACTATATTTCTTATTTTAATAAATACGTATTTGAGTTTTCTTATTCTTTCTACAGTTTTATTTATTTGTTTTCCATTTAATATTTGAATCAACTATTGTTCCTAGATATTTGATACAATTTTTTGAACTTGATATTGAACAGTCGTTTTTACATATATTATTATTATTTTTATTAGAACAATTATTAGAATGAATCTTTATTACTAAGTTGTTGGGCGAGTTTTTTCGTTCAATGTGAAAGAAATATAGTGAGTTTTTTCTGTATTTAGTAATAATAAGTTTTCATCGAACCATTGTTTTACAATATTTATACTCCGATTTGCTGCAGCTATAACATCATTCCAATTTCTGCAGTCAAAAACTAGAGCTGTATCATCAGCGTATAATAAAATCTGACCGTCGATAGGTTAATTTAACATATCATTTACATAGATAATAAATAGTAAAGGTCCTAGCACAGTACCTTGCGGTAAACCAAATTTTGATGATTTATTTGAACTAAACGTATTTTCTAATTTTACAGAATAGATTCCTTTCTTTCAGGTAACTTTCTATCCAAGTTTTTACTTTACTTGTAATCCCAATCTTATTTAGTTTATTTATTAATTTTTTATGCGAGATACTGTCAATCGCTTTGTGTAGATCTAAAAATATACCTAGACATTTGTTACCTTTATCTAGTGACGAGTATATTATTTTTGTTAATTTAGCCATGGCGTCCTGTGTACCCATATGCTCGCGAAAATCAAATTGGTGGTCATTTAGTATTTTTTTATGAGAGATAAATTTTAAAATTTGTTTTTTAACAATTTTTTCAAAAAAATTAGCGACATTTGATACAACAGTTATTTTATCAAACCCTGGTGCAGAACCACCTTTCATATTCTGTATGACATTTTTAACATCGGATTCATTTATATTTTGAAAAATTGAGATATATTCTTCGATTTCTGAATCTCGATCAATAGGATCGCCGTTATAATCTTTTTTTATATTTTTTGCTTAATTCATACCTACGTTTGAAAAATAATTATTTAGGGCATCAGCACATATTTTAGGTTCTTTTTCAATTGTCAAAATATTATTATTAATATTTAGTTTTTGTATATTTTGATTTTTTATTTTCTTATTTATGATTTCGTTTATTATTTTCCATACTTTTTTTGAGTAATGGCTCTGAGGTTTCAATTTTTTGTTGATAGAATTTTTTTTAGTGTATTTTATTAATGCTGTCAGTTTATTTCTATATTTTTTATAATGCCTTTTTATTGTTTCGTCATGTGGATATTTATTTTTAATCTTGTATAATTTATTTTTATGTCTTATCGAAATTATTAACCCGTGGGAAATCGAAGGTTTAATGGTCGGAATTTCGCGTTTATATTATTTAATTTTTCTTCAGTACTTTGTTGTACGTATTTTTGAAGTAACTCTGCAAAATTTACATTTGTTTTTTCAGCATTTGTTGAACTTAAGACACTCAGCCATGTTTCATTATTTAATTTTTCTTTTAATATGTTTTGGTTTAAAAAAGATTTTAAGTTTTTTGTTAAAACCTTTTCTGTTGGTTTTTGTATATTGTAGTCAATAAAAATTGTAGTGTAATGGTCAGTGATGTTATTTTTCCAAATAATTATCTATATATTATTTAAAAGATTAAAGTTACACCATATGTGGTCAATACATGATGGTGTTTGCCTATTATTTCTCGAGTATAATTTTTGAAACAACATTTAAAGTTATTTTCAGTCAACATATTTATATAGTCATTTTTCGTAATATTATCATTATTATCGGCAATATTAACATTTATATCTCCTGTAATGATGGTATCAAAACCTTTATTTGTATGGATGATTTGATTTAAATCATTTATAAATTTATAAATATATGATGAATGAGTTCTTAAAATTGCAAATATTTGATAATTTTTTTTATTTATGTTAATTTTTATTTGTAAACAATTTGAAAGATGGATTTGCAATTCTTGAATATCGGTGTACGTATTTTTGATATATACGACGATACCACTGTTTTTGTTTATGTATGTTGTTGTCACACGATAAATTTAATTTGGAATGTTTGGGATATACAAATGTTTATTTAAATGGGCCTCGGTTAAAACTATGCAGTCCGGTAAAGATTTTAGGGAGTTTATGTATATTATAAATTCATCAAAATTTTTTTGTATACTACGTATATTAAGATTTATTATGGATATATATTTATATTTGATTTTATTTGAGCATTGCGTTCGTCCGCACTGTAACAAATATTTTCTGATATAATATAATTGTTATCCAATTTTTCTAGTAGAAAGTTAGCCATTAAAAAATTAAAAAACTGAAATATTGATGTTTGATAGTTCTGACACTATTCGGATTCGATTTTTTCTTGTGGTATGATGGACTTTCTTTTTATGATAATTGCACTTTTAACTATATGTTTTTTTGCGCAGTGCATGCATCTAGGCTTATTCATTTTGTATAGACATTTTAAGGACGTATGCCCGTAGTATTTGAAACAAGATTATATAAATACGACACTATTTCTGTTTATCAGGTAAGATGTTACAAATTTATTATAGTTGGGTATACAAAAAATATTTATGTTTTACTTATTTACAAATGCTTCGGTTAACACTATAACGTCCGTATTTTGATTTAATAAATTAATATTAATTAGATATTCATCAAAATTCTTGTTCATACTTCTGATGTTTAAGTGTAAAACAATTAGTGAGATTGCTATTTTATCAAGAATTTTGTTACATTCATTTACACTAGAGCAGATATTTTCAATAATATTGTTTGATTTATCTATTTCTTCATTGAGGAAGTCTTGCATTGTTTGTTGTAATAATCTTATTTCGGGATGAGGTTGCTCCAAGTAAAGACTTTGTTCTCGTAAGTATTTATTCGGTAACAATAATGGTTTAGACAATCGTTTATACAGTAAGATGCGGTCTCGAAAACAATGGTAGTAAAAGAGGCTCGACTCGACATTCACGCGCCTTTTTATACATTCTCTCTCTCTGTCATGCAGTCTCTTTCTGGCGTCGCGACATACGTTCCTCAGATCTATTATATTTATGAATAAAAGAGTCAACAAGCAAAAAATAAACAAACTCACTTATAATTTATGCGCATCAAAGCTATGTGAAGCATTTTTTTGCGCAATTCGCATAGGTCACCATTGGCTGAGTGATCATTGTTTTATTCTCTTCTGTTCAAGCAATTCTAGCATTTGGGAGGCTCTTGCTTTTTTGTGCAGTGTTAAATCTTATGTTCTTCAGCACAATGGAGCCATCTTGGCTTCTTCATACTCTCAAGGCATCTTAGAGATGTGTGTCCGTAATTAAGGCAGTGATAACACTGCATAAGTGGATCGCAGTCTTCTACATGTACTCTTGTGAATCCAATATTTATTTTTTCTTTTGATATTATTATTTTTCTTAATTTTGGTGTTGTTTGTATGATAAAGTTTGCCAGTTTTTCAGTTTTTTTATTCTTAATTTTATTTTATTGATAATAGGTTCAAAACTTGTCTCTGATTCTTCTTTTATCTACTATCTATTTTTCTACTATCATCCACATCCACAAAAAAAATATCCCCTGTCTCTCCGCTATTTTTATTTTTTATTAGAGCTTTTAATCGTTGCCATGATCGCTAAACTTTCATACTGATCTTCTTAACATCTTCAACATATTAATAATACACTAGCAACCATAACTCGACTTCTTGGTGTAACAAAAAAATGTTTACACGGTATCAATTTTTTTTCTTTTAGGTCGTTCAAAATATTTATATTGGGCATACAAATTTATATAAATTAATATTTATACTAAATCTACCAATACTTCATTCATAATATAATATGTCTCTCATGATTGTATACATTTATTAAATTTCCAAATATTAGTATATTTTTGGAGTTTCAGCAAATTGATATTAAGTAGTTAAACTGATGGAGAAAACGAGCAGTCACATATGATGTAGAAGATAAAAATATTTTAAATTTATATTTAAATGATATTTCTTCAAAATAGAGTAAAATTTTGTTAAAAAATATTTTTAAATATATGTCGCTTGAAGAAGACTACGTTAAAGTCATATATGATACTGGATTCACGTGGTATAGTAGATCTACTCTATACCATGAATATGATGCAGAGTTGACCACATGAAGTGTTGAAAGTATTGTGGCGACGAGCATTTTATGGAGAGGAAATAAATTAAATCAGAATGAATCGACAAGGAATAATGCAACTGATGTTAATTGTTCATTATGTGTTATAAAATGAACTCTTCTTTTTTCCACGTTAAGTTTTTAGCATAATTTACCAGATTGCATGTCTTCTGGTATATATATATATATATATTATATATATTATATATATATATAGAAATTTTAAGTTTTACGTTTCAATAGGCCAAGAGGCCCAATTACAGAAGCAAAACACATTACAAAACACCCAGGCTTGAGTAAATCATATATATTAATTGTGACCTAATCGAGAATCGAACCCGTAACTCTCGGTGTGAGAAGCCAGTATTATACATATTATAATGGAATTATTGTTTTCCAAAGTAAACTTCTAAAAGACAAATCATTATATGTACCAGAATTAAAGTATAAAATAACTAACAACCAGTACTAATGTAATTTCTTTTATATAAAATTATGTATAAAAATTAAAAATAAATAAAGAAACTTTACAGGAATAATAATATTTATTTCACTTTACGACATTTCAATCCATGAAAATAAGGCTTTGATTTTCCCGACAAAAAAGTTTCATTGTGTAAATCAATCGCATTTTCACGTTCCTGGCTAGTCGGTGTAAATAACGTTTTTTCCAGCGATAGCTTGCTGGCTTGATATGAGAAAATTCATGTTAAACCCGGGCTCTCGAAAATAAACGAAAGATACCGACAAAAGTGAAAATCCAATATTTCTTTTCAAAATAAAACTTGCCCAGTCAGTACGGGGAAACTTTGCAATTTTTCTTTTTTCAAATGTATCAAAACCACAATGCGCCGGGCGCGGGAGGCGGTGCGGCGCGGGGCGGGGCTGTAGAGAGGCTCTCTCGGAGTTTTTCTTTTCAATTGGAAAATATTTAATATTCCGTAAATTTATATTGATGAAGGGAGAAAGTTTTCAACACTTTTTGATGTGTTCATTCAGGAACTATTTCTACGAAAGCCTGAACGGTTGACATTTCTAGATTTCTTTCAAATTAAAATCGAAAAATTTTATTCTTAAGTTAGATAAAAACATACATTTTCACAAAATATACATAGATTTAGTTTTTAGATTGTCTTTGTTACCGCCGTCTTCGCTAGCTCTGTTGTATGTGGTGTTTTTGATCTTTTCTTTATTGAATTAAAATTTAGTTTGATCCAATTAGAAAATCTACAACTTACCTTTAGTCGACTGGTGGGCCGCCTGTCTCCGTGTACTCAATCTTCGTCCGCCGTATTCCTGGTCTTGTTTTTCACCTTTTTTGTTTATTTCCGATTAGATTTCCATAAATCCGAATCACACAATAGCTCCAAAAATAGTACCGTTTCTTCCCAGTTCACAAAGCAAAATCTGCCGCGCCGACGTGACAGCCGTGTGTTTCTGCGCACCGCCGCCAGGGGCCATAGATCGCTACTAGGACGAACATCTCAAACCAATAAAGAAATGTGTGTCTAATGTGTTATGTGTATTTGTATAAACGCCTAAACAGTCTTAAATGCCTATTTATATGATTAATAAGAAAATCTTTGTATAAACTACTAATTTATTGAATTATCAACATGTTTCGGGGCCAATGGCACTGTTTGTGTAAAGGACTGTTATCTTTTTTTATTGTCAATCGCGATGTTTGCTCGGCCGACGGCCATCCGGAGTGACTTTCCCCTGGCTAAAGGACTCGCAACGCGACGACAGATGTCGCATGAGTATGACAGTTCGTCGCGTTCTGACTTTCAGGCATCGGCGGTGACATTTTTGTGCATCACATTCTTTTAATATAAAATAATAAACCCGCCTTGACATTGTGATATAATATACCATCGCCGCTAATTTGAGAAGTGCAGCGTGCCGCTGTGTTATAGGTCGCTCGCGCCAGCATGCGGTGTATACGAATATGTATTGGACTTTTCGCCGCAACGTACCTACAAGTGCAAAGACATTACATCGCCCCTATCGAATTCTCAAATAAATAATCGCACAGGGATAACGCCGCAGTTTTTGCAAAAGGGAGATCCAGGATCCAGCCATTTGAGTAAGTCAGTTGATGTCATTTTGGGTGGCTTTGACTTAGTTTATATTGACTTGTTCGAGGCAGTTGTTCTCAGCACAAACAATTTATCTCCCTAAAGTTATGCCTATTTACACGGCATAGCTCTAATACGGGATAAATATAATAATAATTCGAGGTGTATTAAAAATTATGGTAACAAGATTATTACTCACAAAAATAAACAATAAATAAATGGGAGATGAATATATAAGTAACTTAAAAAATAACACGAAAACAAATTAAAATGATGGGGACCTGGTTATTTATAATATTGAATTTGCTTTTAACGTATTGGTAATTTAATAAATTAGTAAAAAAAAATATTTTTATTTGGAAAATTTATATTGGAAAAACCGGTCAAAATTTCAACTTAAGAGTTAAAGAGCATTTAAGATGTCTGAATTATCATGGTTTTTCTGAATTTACTATTATTTATTAGAAAATAATCACGGTTTTGATAAAAATTTAGGACTTTCTATTTTGCACATAAATAATTTTGGTCTGAAATTGAATAATTTAGAATCATTAGAAATTAGCAAAGCATGTAATAGTAAACAAAGTATTATTAATAATCAATTAAATTTAACTACTAGCCCAGTTCTAAAAAATTTTCCATTAATTGCGAGTAATCAAAAACTTCATTAATAATATTTTAAAAGTAATTTTTCAAATAATTTAGAAAATCAAGAAACAAAAGATATTTCATTCTGATAGTTTGACAGTTATACAACATCCTGATGACGGAAAGGTTTTTTGAAACATTTTGTTGTAATTAATCAAATAAAAAAAGTAGATATTTTTATATGTTAAAAGTATTAAATTAAAAGACTAATTAGAAAAGATTAATAAGAAAAAAAAATAAAAGATATTAAAATAAATATATATAAGAAAGGTTTTTTTGAAACATGTTGGTGTTAATAATAAAATAAAACAAGTAGATATATAGGTACAAATAATACAATCAATATTTCAAAAAATGTCAATCTACAATGTTAAATCAATTGAAAAAAAAAAAACAATGAATTAGTGGTTTTTTCAAAGTGTTTTATTGTTGATAACACTAACATTTCATTTTATTTAAAAAACGGACCATGAACAGCTTATTGACCTTGTAGATAGTCGTAATGTGACATTAAAGTAGGTATAAAGTAAAAACAATTCATGAAGACTATAAATTTAACACGACTTTAAAAATAACATTTTTTGATAGAGAAATTTTAAATCATATTCACAATCAACAGTGTGTAAATCAACAAATACGGTTAAGAAATGTGTTATAGATAAATCTAATATGAGACAATATCAACATCACAGCACAAGTGTAGAGTGCGTGAGTTCCAAGGTCACGCTGTGTATCGTACTGTACCTAGCGGCCCTCGGCCGAATATTGTGAATTTTGTCTGTGGTAGACAGTAGACATGTATTATACTTGAGCGACCGTCATTTTTTTTTTTTTTCGCTTCCGAACAGAGCCTGAGTTATGAAGAATAAATCTTGGTTGTTATTTCTGCTAATCATTATAGTGTTTAATCATCGTAGATGGGGGGGACCTAGATGTAATTATACTTAGGACTGCTTAGGTTGCACGCCGCGCCGTTCGCCTACGTCATTGCTTTTTTACCCACGGAGTCGACTGCACGCGTTTAATTTGGTAACCTCAGCTGTACAGGTGTCCCGTATCTCGACGTAAAAATAAAACAGTCAGTTAAAACTGGGCAAAGTATTGATTTTGAATATTTGGTTTGGTCAAAAAGTGACATTTTCTTCCAAGCTGGAGAGCAGTTGGCTTTGAATTTTGGACAAAAGTTTACAGAAGCATTATTCAGGATTACATAATAATAAAAAATGAAGAAAAATAAAGATTTGTAGCAACAGGAGTGAAAAGACCGTCACAGGGTGTAGATTTTTTTTAAATGCTTATAATTTTTGAAACACGCGACTTAGATTTTTAAAAATATTTTTCTGATAACTATTTTGACCTGGCCTATCGTCGCTCCTACACAATATCCATTTTTTTTGGCAATAAGCCGAACTCAGAACACATAAAATTAATTATTAGTTTGCATACTCTTACACGATCGCACATTGATACACCAAATATATGCATGTCGCTAGAGCAGGCCGAAGACAATAGTATGTTGAGATACTGCGCTTAGTTTAAAATAATAATGTATTGTTTTTTGTGTTTATTATGTATCGATAGTGTGTATTTATAGGAATAAAGTGTAACTCAACTTTGGATATTTGGCAGTTACTTTGTGGTGCAGTATTTTAATTTAAAATATGATTTTTATTAAACCTTTGTAATACACACACAATATGAGTTATTAATTACAAATAGTTTCGACAAGAGCAGTCCTTCTCGTCTCGGAACTATAGTAGCAATTAAAAAAAACTCATATTGTGTATGAGTTAAAATAAAAATCATACTACTACATCTTAGCTGGGCTACGCTGCACGAATTTTTTACAATCTTTTGTTTTGGCCAATCCATGTAAATAAAGTAAAGCTACTCAATTGAATACCCAACCCATTGACGCTTTGATCTTGCAATGTATTGAATAAATCTATAGAAATTTTATTGAAAATGCACGTCTACCCAGAATAGTACTTTGTTTACAGTAGTTTACATTTCTTTCTTACTGTACATATTGAAATTAGCAATCAGTACACATTGACATTATGTTTTCTTTATAAATTGATTGAAGTGTATGTAGAAATTGGGTAATTTTTGCAAGGAGGTAATTGATTATTTTTATATAATTATATATAAATATAGCACTTGTCTAAGACCACTTGTAAGATTAGGACTACACGACTAGTTTCGACAACTTTGTACAGTTGTTGTCATTATTGTGATTATATAAAGTAAAGCATAAGAGTAAAATAAATTATCTTAGGTACTCATAGCTGGGGTTGGGGTTTGAATTAACGGGAACAAAGTAAGGAGCGGTGAAGAATTTTGAAATATTATGTTACTGATTAGAGTTTTATTAGAATTATTTTTTTTGTATTTATAAATTTTTGAGATGTGTGTGATGATTCTCTCAAGTGGTCTTAGACAAGTGCTATATTTATATATAATTATAATATGTCATTCCACTAAGTTAACGCCTGAATTGGCGTTAGTAAATAATTTTTATTTTTATACATTAAACTATTATTTTAATGGTTAATTTTTATTAAAAATTTACCGGCGTTTATTAAAAGAAAATTCCTCGTGCTTTTCAAACAGTATCAGATGTTTTTAAAATACATATAAGATGATTTAAAAATTTATTCCAGAAATATTATCATAAAAATTATGTAAAATAAGAATAAAATAAATCACGATCTCAAATGAAATTCAATTTGTTGACCCCAACTTGAAGATACATGTCAACGATCCGTTCTTGAAAGAGTTTTCCTGCTCTAATGATGGGATTGAATATGTTTCTGACTGCAGTCTGTGCCACTTTGAACTCCAACATGCTGACATTGTGTAGTGTCTACTGTCGTGCATTGTCATATCCTGGATATCGTCAGTTGGCAGTGGTTGTCCTAGTTCTCTACAGGGATAAAGAACTATGTACGTATGTCTTCTTCAAATGGAAGCACTCCATTGCGGATTACCGAAAGTCACATTAGAAAAATAGTTTGACATTTTATCTTTGAAAACGGCCGTTAAGATATAACATACACATTTTTAAAATCACCTACATACTGTACATTATATATATCTAAATAAACGACAGTAGGTATAGAAGTAGGAATAACAATGGTTACAAATTCAATTTTTGACAACAGACATATATGTTTATATCAACAGCATAAAATTGTAAAAAATCACAGCGGAAGCTCATACATATCTTAGACACATTTATTCTTGCATAATTATATTCTCTAGTAAACAAAACGAATTTTTCCTTAAGACTCTTCAAATTTGTGTTTACTGGGGTATTATGCCGTGTTGTTACGACCTTTCGGGCCGACGTTTCGGATCCCATTGCAGGGTCCATCACCAGGGCTGATGTGAATGTTGGTGTTGTGGTTAACCTACCTTTTTCCAAAGCTTTACAGACAGAATTGCCAGAGCTCTCAGAAAAGAGAGATTAAGACAGTTTTTGGTACCAACTCAAAAATTAAGGATTTGTTGAGATCAGCGAAGGATCGCGATCGCTTAGAAACAGACGGTGTGTATAGACTCGGTTGTCAAGACTGCGATAAAGTGTACGTGGGACAAACGGACCGTACAATTTCAGGATACAGCATTTTCTGGATACCGGCCATCATTTTGCATTCGAACCGAAAATCTTTGGAAAGCCTAAGAGTACGCGTCTTATCAAGGAAGCACTAGAAATCTACAAGTATCCGATAAATATTAATAGAGATGATGGTCTCAAATTAAAAACATCTTGGTATCCAGCGCTTCAAAGTCATTCTCGTCGCAGACTCCGCAGAGATAGTGATCAGACAATAGATGAATCATACACACAACACAATACAACACATCATGACTTCGGCACGGTATTGCAAGCCGATACTTAACCACAACACATCAGCCCTGATGATGGACCCTGCAATGGGATCCGAAACGTCGGCCCGAAAGGCCGTAACAACACGGCATAATACCTAACTGCATCGTAACAACATACATATTTTGTGCGAACATTCTTTTGAATACGGTCTAGATATAATTAGATTTATTTGAAATATATCAAGTTTTTATCAGCTTATTTTCTTAAAAATATAACGTTTAATTTATCAAATTACGATACAGTCCACTTTGAAAAGTAATTAACTTTATTCGAAAGACAAGCCATGACTATTAAAAAGAGTGGACCCTCTCCACCAGATACCGAATGCAAAAAGGACACGCATGTCTCATTAAGCATATTTTCATTCGTGTTAAGTATTTTTGTCCCAAAATTAGTTGAAAAAATGCCCATCATGTTTTGAATGCTCGTGACAAATTGAGTTCTTACATAAGACAATTTTGTACAGGTATGGAATATTAACATGCTAGTGTAGTGGTTGTCCTGACGAAAAGACGGGTTACATCACGAAACCGGTAGACAAAAAAAGAGATTTTAGTGATTATATACTAACATAAATAACATTTTATGTTAGTATATAATCACTTTGTGTTTACTTTGTTAATAAAACACAACCAAAATATGGAAAGTGCATCTCTAGAAAATAATTTCTTGTCAATTCAAGTGAATAATGGATGGGAAAGTGTTCAAGTCATATAACGGAGAATTTTGAAGAACAAACACATATGATATATTCAGTTTTATTAAATATAAATTCGACAAATAGGAATACCAATTAAAATTAATGAAAATATAAAGAACTTAATAAAATAAATTATGACAAAAGTAAAACTTGATGTTGGTAATCTCATTAAATACAATATTGATAGCTTGTACTAAACTCGATCTATGAAATCATCTAAATATTATCGAGCAATTATTGTTAAATTTACTAAGCAAATCTTCCAAGATAACTACTTAGCAGCAACAAAATCTTTAAAACAAAAGTTTTCTTCAAAATATGACAAATTAAATGCATCAATATCCAAAAAAAATGTTTTGAATACACTAACCGAGGATTACCTACTAATAAAATGTACTGAATTCTAGATTTTATGTATTTATCTCTTTCATATTTATGTATCCTGTAAATTTATATATTTACTATAAAATCTCGGGTTCTAGGACACTAGCCCCCTGGACATATACACCCCCGGACAGTAACCCCCCGCCAAAACCTTCCTGGACATTAATTCCCCATACAAATAACCCCCCGTGTAAATAACAATCCGACAATTAACATCCCATGCAAATAACCCGCTGACAATTAACCCCCCTGACAATAAATCCCGCTGACAAGCAATTAACCCCCGTCACGTATGAAAATAAGTACTTTATGTAAGTTGTTAGTATTTATAATAAAGGGTAAGTATTTAAAAAAATAGTAATTATTTTAAGTGGGCAGTATCTATGCTAATTTATTTCACTCAGCAAAATACAGATTCACTTAAATATCAAGAAAACTAACACATTTCTGAAAGAGAATACTTTTATTCAGAAATAGTAAATTATGCTAGAAAGAAAGATTGTGTACTATTCCACGTGGGTTATCTAAAATGTTACTATCACGATAGTTGAAATCGAAATTAAATTGAAATGATAGTTGAAATCCATGCGTTTAAATCAGAGTATAGCGAACTTGTTGTAATGCTTGTTCTCTTTGAAGAAATCCAATAAATTTCCAAATTGTGGTGTGGTAACTTCTAACATTGGACTGAAAACTTCTGTGCCATCCTTCTACAGCATTATTTGATCTTCATCTTCGCTTCATTGATACATATTCCACATATTTATGGCATTAGTTGGATGCCATTGTTCACGACGTTATGGTCTTCCAAAGTAATAATCTTTGAAATAATCTGCGACTGGAAAGCTTTCTCGAGGTAGAAAATGACATAATGCCTTAAAAGCACCAACAACTTCATCTGTCGGAACAAATGCAAGAGCGTGTATTATTCCTTACAGTATATTATACTCTAAGTATCATTCGTAGTTTCAGTGCAAAGCCGAAATCTTCTTGATGACGTTGTTGCATGTTGCACCCCAATATATTGAATTTTTTGGTAGATGTTCTGACTTAGATGAAAGGCATCCTTAAATTTCGCAGCTTGGGAAACTTCTTTCTAAACTTATATTACTGCCAATTATGTTTTATTAAGTATAATAGGGCGCCACGAAACTTATTAAGTAATATCTTCACAAAATTCTCAAACTTGTACTAATCACTAAATGACCATCTATAAGGGTCATCAATGACCTGTTGATGGTCTATATATGGTTTTTGTGTTTAATTTGTAGAACTCCATATTTATTTTTAGCGAAATTTAAAGTAAATTAAATTTTAATAAATATTAAGGGGTAACTTAAAATTGTATAAATAAGTCGTTTATACGTGGTATATCCACTGTTTGATAATGGCCTTACAAGCCGAAACAGCTGTAACACATAAAAATACTTAACCCGTAGAACTTAATAATAATATTTATTAAAATTTAATTTACTTTAAATTTCGCTAAAAATAAATATGTTGATGGTCTGTATTTAAAAAAAAATTATCTTTATACGTGGCGGGAGTAAACTGTTGGGGGATTAATATCGGGGGGTTATTTGCACGGGGGTTTAATTCTTGGAGGGTTATTTGCACGGGGATTTATTTCCGGGGAGTTAATTTATTGTGGGAGGATTATTTATACGGGTTATTTGTATGGGAAGTTAATGTCCAGGGGGGATTTGACCGGGGATTATTGTCCTGATACCAAAATCTAGAATTCAGTATATTATAAATTAATAATTCTCGATGACTGCATTATTAATTTTTTTGGATATTGCTACCTTTGCTTTAATAACCAAAATATGTAAGCATCGAAAATGGGAACAACCAATCAATACTTATAAGTAAAAATTTTACAGACAAGCAACGAGACATACTGATTGATGATGACTAAAAAGTTTGCGGTGGAAAATGAATTTAAAATTGTCTGTCGCGAAATGGTCGCTGTTACATAACGAAAACAGACACATCCAAGCGTTAGATTTTCACAAATGAAGAGCAACTAAATATTAAATATGTCAACAATAATTAAGTAATATTTCAACCATCTTAACCTCCTTGTATGATATGTGTATTCTTGTTATAATGCTATCGTCTGAAATGGTATTAATTAAACTTCATGTTGATTGAAACATAAATACATATAATAATAAAATAACGCATAAAACTTGTGCGTACCTTGTGCATGTTTGAATGCTTCACGAAATAAAATAAAATATAAATCATATTGCTTGGAGTAACTTTTTTCTAACCAATATAGAGGATAAATATAAATTGAATTAAATAATATCTTCCTAGTGCCCGTCCGGAATTACAGTTTGAAACAGAAACAGCTCGAAATGCATCCCCATCGGCGATTCGGCTTTCATGTAATTTATTTACAACTTTATTTTGTAAATGAAATATCATTTTTTATATATGTTACTGTGACTTTTGAAATGTTTACATAATGTCAAAGCGAAACTTATGTTTGAAATAAAAATATATAATTTTTGAAAGGAAATATACGAAAAACATTTCCAACATTTTTGTTCACATAAGCACTTTTTTGGATCCTGGAATATTATGTACCTAATATAAATTAATATATCTTTATAACGTTACGTTATTTAAAGATATTTTTATATTTAGATTTTGGCAAATACTTTGTTAAATTTGGTTATATACTTTGTATTTGAAATGGGCACCTTTATAAGATATTTCAATTCAATTCAACTCAATTTATTTTTTTATATAACATTTACATTACAAACACAAAATTTAATTTATAAATGTTATAAATAAGTAAAAATTAAGCATATATAAACAAGCAAACATTAAGCATTATAAAATCATTCACATCAAAGGTCCGCTTCGGAATACCCTCTCAGAGACATGGAACAGATCGATATCTAGAGTAATATATTTAAATTATATTAATTTTTTATATTGTGAATGTAATTTTAGAATACAGTTTTTTGATTATTAAAACGAATGACATGTATCCTTTAGAATGATATAGAGAAATAATCATTGAGAAAAACCTGCTAAAAACTATACTGGAGGGAATGGTAGAGGGAAATATTGCCAGAGGGCGCCCTCGCCGTAAATATCTTGAACTAGTTGTGCCAAGATATGAATTGTGTGACGAGGATCGCCGGAGATCGAGCGGAATGGAGAAGGAGATGTGCTTTGCTGCAAACCAATCCCACCGATTAAAACCCAGGAAGAAGAAATCATTGAGATCATAACTGAGCATCGTGCTTCTTTAATCAGCTTCTACACAACGAAGTTGGGTTTTGTTTATAGCGGAGAGTAACAAGATTGCGATCTTGTCTCAGTCGTGGTCTATCCATCTATTGTACATATTGCCGTAAAGTATCCTTGTAAAGCCTTTTTTTGGCATTTGGTCAGAGGTTTCTCCTCTAAGAGTTTTTGTGTTTTCATTTTATGACGTAGAACATGTTATTTTTTTCAGCCTTATTGATAAGTTCTTCCATTTTGTCTTTGCTGGTTGCAATCATCTTGATATCATCTACGAATCTAAAGCAGGTTTTACACTCAGCCCACTTTCAAGACAGCAACATAGAAGTGAGCATGGAAGTGTGCAGCGGGAGTCACTCATGTTGACCCTGCTCCTCCCATTGCCACTGCCTGACGATCTTTCTCAGCAAGTTTCGTGCGCACGTTTTATTTGATTGACTATCGTGACTCGAGAAATTTATTCTTATATCAAGATAATGTTTCGAGTTTGCCAACTGACAAACTTTATAACATTATTGTTGTTGGCGTAACTTGATTTGTTCCATCTGCTTATCCTGTATCTGTTCCTTCTGGTAATATATTGTATCCATGAGCCTCCGATGACATCGTAGCTAACTTGCAACCCAAAAAAGACTAAAGCAATTGGAATAAGTCGGTAAAGAAGGCTGCGGCGGGCAAAAAAAACAAGACGAAACGTGACGCGGGACATTTTAAAATTTTATCAAATCATTGTGAAACTTCCAAATATGGTGATAAATTCTGTTCTCTCTAACACCGTGCGTATTGACGAAAATAATTAAGAGGCTGCCGAAAAAGTGTACGAAACTCTTTAGGATCAAAGAGAGTAGGTACTATATTGGTATTGAGGTAAGCCAGATTCAATAACTGACGAAGACCCATTCAATAACTGTCTAACCTGATTCCTATGCTGTCGGGTTGTGCTAAACTAATAAATCTTATGATTATAGTCCATACAGAGATTCGATTTCCGAACAATTATTATTATCTAATTTGTTTTAAATATCATTTGTGGTGAGCCAGACCTGCCCGGACTCTATTCCCTCGAGCGTGTCAAATGGACCAATCGCGCTCGAGGGAAACCGCCCAGTGAGAAGCCCGCGGCGCCGGCAAAGTACTGACCGGGCAGCCCGCCGGTACCACGCCATTCTCTCATCGACCGGCGCCCGCGATACCACGCTCAAACTCGCGCTCCGTATATTGTTGTATAACGCATTCTTCAAACATGTAAAGTTTTGTATCTTCAATAAACCAACAAGTTAAATTGTGAGTACTTCTTTCTATTCATCTGTATCACATCCCGCTCAGCCTTGTCATATACCTTTACGCAAAACACATTTAACACACACGCCTTCAGCACTCGACATGCATCAGACTGATTGTGCATTTCGGCAGAGGTGCATAATCACACTAATTCCTTCGCAAATACACGCATTACATCAAATCATATCCGCCACACTGTGACACCGATGTGATTTCAATACAACCGTCTGCCAAATATTGAATACTTTTGTATGTAGACACAGAAGTAATTTTTAATAACCTCACCTCGATATGAAAAGTAATAGGTTTTCTGCAATATAGATGACGATATATTTACCACCACACAGGAAGTACTAACACAATATTTATGTATTTCCTTTACAAGGGATGTTGGGTTTCAGCGCTCGGGCACAAGGGCCATACATCCAGTAAAGGGCCTCTGCCTCCTCGGGGATATTTTCTTGGAATGGCGGATTTATGCGGACCCACTGTTGACTCAGCCGGATATAATAGAATACTTTCGAGTTAATAGCTGGCCCGATGATTCGGTGCAATATTCCCATCACGTGCGGCCGGAAAAACCTCTATTCGTTTCCAGTTAAAATTGTATAAAAACTTCCTCTTCGAGATTTCAATATCGCGTGAAAGGACCAGCAGTTACATGACGTAATTATGTTTTCTTATAGTCATACTATAGGAGAATATAATAACGTTTGACAGTCCAACATGTAACCGTGCATACCATAACGTCTTTAATTTTGTATGATATTGTACAGTTTATATGAAACTAGATTTTCTGCCGAAACGAAAACTGAATTTCAGTTTCTGTTCTGGTTTGGCCGAAACCAAAAACGAAACCGAAACTTATTTAAACATGTAAAAATTTACATTATACTCGGAAATCTACTGTTTTATAGACTTCATTCGTTCATTCGGATTGAATTAAATAAAAGATAACGATTTCATTGGTAAAAATTGTTTATATTTATCATCAGTCCCTATGTTTATTGTCGAATCAGCATAAATTCGATTTTCATTTAACTATTTTAAACTATCAAATATACTCTACATTTTCGGATTATATTAGAAAACGTTTAATTTTCCGTTATATAGGCTTTTCTGGAAAAAAAATCAATTTTATTCTTAACATTGTCCAATAACATTAAGTAAATTAAAAAGATTAAGATGGTAGAACGAAAATCATTACAATAACGAAGGGACTGTCGATATTATCTAGAACTTGTCAAACTATACTTATTTTAGTGAAAAAATCATTGAAATTTTTATCGCAATAGCATTATTAATATTAGAATCAAATCTTAGTAGTATTTTAATCTTCTAGAAGTATTTTTGGACAATAGCAATACAATACAAAAAACTTATCTAACTTATTTAACAAAAGGTAATATTATATTAACACAAAAAACAACATTTGACAAATTTCAAACTTTTTAAACTTAGAAGTAATATGAAAATTTTTCTTGTATATAACAGATTTTTTAGAATAAATTTAAGGTATTCTTTTGTAATAATATTATTACTTTCTTAGTTCATCATCGCCATCATTTTTATTTCCTTGTCCTAGTAGGGTAGAACGCCCAAAGATTCGACAAGGTGCTTTCATATTCCCCTGTCTTGCGCTGTTTCCGCATGAGTAAAACAATCCAGACCCATTTTGTTTTCATACATATTTTTAGATTATTTCTGCCAGGTTAGTCTGGAGCGACCCACCGGTCGTCTTCCCTCCGGAGTTGCCAAGAGGATTCTTTTTGGTATTCGTAGTTGGTTCTTTCTCAGGGGTTATATTATATTGTAAGTAATAACCTTATTGGGATGTTGCATTTGGCACCTTTGCGCATAAAAATATAAACTTACTTAACTAACAAGCCTCAATAATAATATTATTATTTTTTGAAAATTAGATTCATTTTTAATCAAAACAAAACCTATTTTCGATGTTTATAGCTTTAACTTTGTGCTTGGACATAATTATTAATTTTAATTGTTTAATTAAAAAAAATTGAAGGTTTTGTTTTATTAATTTGAATTAACCACTTAACTAGTAACTCTACGTCTACCGGTTTCGATATCACCGTATCTTCATCAGGACGGACACAAACTAACTATCCATTGTCCATTCTTGCAAAAAAAAAACAATTAACACATTAGATGTCTCAATAACAATAACTTTTCTGAATTCACGAACCAACTTTTGGAAACAGGCCACACGTGTAAAAAGGAAAACGGTATCTACACGTAAATAAAAGGGGCGTTAAATTAGATAACTTAGAAATACTATAAATAAAATAAATGCCTTAACACTAAAGCCAATATAATTAACAACCAGATAAATTAAATGAATAGCCCGTTACTTGACATATTCCCCATTTCGGCGTTCACTTCTCAATTACCCCTTACATAGCTTTAGCCAAGTCCCCGTTCAAAAATTGATTTGTTTGCTAGAATATGTAATGGATAGTTAGTTTGCGTCCGTCCTGATGAAGATACGGTGATATTGAAATCAGTTGACGTAGAGTTACTAGTAAAGTGGTTAATACAAAGTTGTTAAATTAAAATTAATAAAACAAAACCTTTATGTCTTTGGATACAAATCAATTAAAATTTTTATGCACTCGGCCAATTCATTTCAAATGGTCCAGCACTGCTTGCTTGATCATCTCAAAAAAAATCATAGTTTGTCGGTGCATTTCCTTGTATCTTGGTAGTTCAAAACTATTTTTTTTTAAACCTATTATTGTATCCGGTTCAAAAATGGCAGCCTTTTATATTTTACGCCGCACGCCGTTTTTCGTATTTTCAGGCAATTACTCATACTGGATTATCCTAGGCTTTTCAAATAAACTGCATTGTATTCAATACATTCTGGTCTACAAATAAAAGCCATATTAACTTACCTAATATGTTATATTCGTGTTCTGTTCTCTTTGTTGCCAAAGTTATTGAACGCGAATGAACAAGATTCATTTTTCGTAAGACAATTTCTTAAAGAAGAAACAGTTTGTCAGCCTCAATTCTTTCTGTTTTTTTAATATACGAGTGTAGTCATTTTACAAAAAATCTCATATTTTATATAAGCTTACTTTTTTTTTACTTAAAGTTACACCCTCCCGAAAATTGAATCATTGAATCATTTTCAATTTTTCACCTACATTATTTCTCTTGAATGACCCAATACTGTGTAATTTTAAAAAAATTGTGAAAAAGGACATGTGAAGTGATACAAATATGGTCGTCATTTTTGGACCAGATACAATAAAAAATAGTTTTTAATTACCAAAACATAAGGGAATGAACATACAAAATATTTTTTCTGAGTTGGTCAAGCAACCAATTTTTTTTCTGGACCACTTAAAATGGATTGGCTCTAATAGCTTAGTAGCTATATTAAATACTAACTCTAAGAATTGTAATTAAAGAGTCTTATATTATAAACAGAATAAAGATGGCACTGCACATATCCAAGTAAAGCCAAACGTGAAGGCCGAAGTTTCGGCCAAAATCGAAACCGCAGCCGAACCTATTTTTTTGTTCGAAATTGGCCGAAACCGAAACATAGGTCAGTCACTAATATTTATGATAAATACGATAATATCGACGCATCAAGTAGGAGTGATCATCGCCAAGATTCAGAAATTGGTCAGATCTTGGTCCCGGTTTCCCTGACACGCTAGTTATAAAACTTGACTTGCCAAAATACAATGTACTTTATTTATCGAAATTCCGAATTTACCATCAGGTGGTGTAGGAATTATGTGTTTTGGTACATTGCGTATCTTTGTGTTTTCAACTTTAAATTTAGACTAAAAGTAGAAAATTATAAAACAGAAAAATTATTATTTTTTCAAAACCACGCTTACCTTTACTTAAATGTAACACGAAGTAAAAAATAAATTTTCGGCCAAAAAGGTTTTGCCTCCTCTCCAAATAAAAAATGGCCGCTTACGATATTGATATAGATTACAGAATTCTGTGGAGATGTTGCACCCACGCTTTTATTTGAGGAGTGAGGCAATTTTTTTTTCTTTTTAGTACATTTTAATACGTATAAGTGTGATTTTTAAAAGATTTTTTTTTTATGTGAAAAAATTTTCTTTTTTTAGTATTTGTGTTACTCAATCTACAAAATCACTTTGGTAGGAAACGAGCGCCATCTTTTGGCGGGCTCATTAACTAACTTCCCATATAAAACTTTGATTATGATGGATTAATTGATTAATTAGTGTCAAGAATTCATCTGTTAACAAAATTTCAGCTCGATTGGATATTGGAAAGTGGTTGAAGTATTGATTATAAGATTCTGTCTAGACATACAACGGGTGAAGCTAATATAAGCGTGGTAATAATAAAATCGGTTTAACGGAATTATTTGGTGAGGCTAAGTAGGCCGCCAACGAATGAATAATTTGTTTATATATATTTTTAAAATTGTATGTTATTTTATTTATTCATGTACAAAAATATGCATGTTATACACGTTATGCAATAAGCTTAAAATTAAGTATATAAACACGTCAAAACATGTAAAAATATATGCAAGAATGGATCTGTGCAGCCCAAATTAAGAATTATTTTATATTTTAGGGGAGCCTATCGACAATTATAAAAAACATGATCAAAATAATAAAATGTGAAATAATAATAAAAATATTTTATACAGAATAAAATTGATCAAGTTCTTTGGAGTATAAGATATGAAATATATATTTATTTATATTGAAGAATTTAAAGTCATTTTAGGATCTCCTATTTATACTTTTTTTTGCTATTTTTCAATTGCTCTTGGGAGTTAGTTTGATGGTCTAAGAACAATGTAAAACGCCTTCATTATTTTATATTTTTTTATAAATTTAAAATTTATGTACTATTCATTATTTGAAACTTTTTGAATAATATGTTCATTAGATTTGCTCCTTGGCTCCAGTGGTGGTAAATTTTTGCTTTGTCTTCTTAAAAAATGTAATAAAATAGTTTTCATACAGGGAAGCTAAATATAAATCAGGAAAATCTTTCATATTAAAAAATACATTATTTAAAAAACATCTAACAGAATAAATGTCACAATATAAGATGAATTTCATTGCTTGTACCTTTGAGAATACTTAATGAACCCAAGATGGCATCCCCGTGCAACTCTTGAAACTTGGAAGAAGCAAATAACACAAGGTCTAACAACATATTTTCAACGTCATATGTCCTCACGTTCATATGCATTCTTAACCGTATCGTCTTAAAACTCGTCTCGAAAGAACTATAAGAGACAGTTTGACCTGAGTGCAAATAAAGGCGCCATTGGTTGTCCATTTATTTTGAACTAGGGTCGGTTTACTCGAGTCAGGTGTCAGTTGGTAAGAAGTAAATAAGCAATAACTTATAATAACAATATGTATACCAACCTTTATCGCCGGAACTCAAAGACGAAAGGTTAAAGTCTCATCCATGTTCATGCGCCATTTAAATAGAGGCAAGTCAAAATGCGACACGGGTCCTTTTAGATTACTTCATTACTTATTCATTTGATATTGTATAGCAGGACTATAAATGTACGAGAATATGCATTCAATTAATGTTCTTTCTTAATCAAGAATAATAGGACCAATGAATTTATTTATTTGAATATATAAATTATATAAAAAACGATATCAAAATAATACACATGTTAGAAATACTGTAGCATATAACAAGAAAATGGATATCTTAATAGAATAAAAAGGAAAAAACACCAATATTTGAATAATTACAAAAACTATTACAATTCTATTGAATCATACGCAACAACATTGATAATACGACATTTATACGGTTGAAGATCTACATTAAGAAATTCTATGCTACTGGATATATTAGCAAGTCTCTACCATGTATAGTGGTGAATTATATTCCGCGTTGGTGCGTTGGTAATATTATTAGTACAATAATAGTTTAGTGTAGACACTCTTCAGTTTTTAGTAGATATATCATTTTTGCAGGGCTATTAAACACGTTATATATAAGTATGTTTATTTATATACAAGTCAGCAAATGAGGGAAATAGAAACAAAATAGACACTACGCACTTTGATGTAATATTTGGCAAATATAAATTTTTTAATAAGTGATAAATGTGTGCTTAGGGAACATTTTATTTAAACAATATCAATTAAAACTCTGCTTTGGTTATAAAATTATTTATAAAAATGTTAATCTTAATTTCATCCGTTGAATACTGACATTTTTATTTCTATACCCCTCAAATGGAGTTATTTGTAATGACATGCTTTAGGAAAATATAAAAAGAAGAATGTAAATAAATGAAGAAGAATGTGAAAGTGAAGAAGTGAACACGGAATGAAAAATTCTCGAAGAATATAATCCGTCACCAGAATTTTTACAAATATAAAAAGCGAATAACCTCACAGACAAAAGCATAATAACAGATGTGACATACATTTTGTATAACTCTACATAAATACTGTAACGAGGTGGTTGATCGGAAAGAATTACACGATTTTACAGCACTCTACACCATTTAAACTAGAATTGGAAGATACTAGAAGGATCTACACGAATCTCGAGACGATTAGACTACTAGCGTACGGCCTGGGAGGACACTTTAGCGGCGCGTTTGGCAGGGCGGGCGACCGGCGCTTATGGCCAACACGCGTTTCTTTATGGAAGTTGCCTTAGTTACCACCGCTAACGGCGCACAGTGGTTGAAAATTGGAATCTGAGCGAGCGAAATTCGAAAACCAAAGGTCTTGTTAAAAATAAAATATATTCAGCGAAATAAACCTAATTCCGTGGATAATAAAGTCCCACTAGTATTTCATCAATTGGCATAAACTCCTCGAGTCTAGTCTAGCAGGTAGTGACACATTGTTGCAACAAAAATAAAGTTTTTTGTTTGTTAGCCGGTTACGAATGCCTACAGCATAGTCACGAGTATATGGTTTTGCATTTTGTTCTTCAAACTATGAAAACAATAAACTAAGGTAACTATTTTCATATATAATTCACATTGTTGTTTTACGAATATATTGTACAAAGCTGCGATTTTTTAAATTTTTTTTTCTTTATTCTTTAGACTGCCAAAACTAGGATTGATCTGTATTGATTCTACATATTGTATGTTGGCGTCCAGCAGAATGTTTGTGCCCAATTTTAAACTAGTTTGTCTTTTACAGAGATTTTGATAGGCGTTCCAAAATGTTAATCACAGTACTCATATCCGAAATACAAAGCAAACCTGGGATATGGTAGTTTTTTCATCCCTTTTTCAGAAATAGGCTTGTCAAAGTAAAAACATGGAGAGCATTAGCAGTAAAACTCGGCATTGAAGATTATTATGAAAATATTTTTAATAACGAAATACTGGGTGTTCTATTTTCCCAAAAGTAGCCAGAGAATTTATCGGTTTCGTATGTTTCTTGTGGACAGAGAAGAACTGTTGTATCGTTTGTTTATAGTAGTTTATAACACGATTAGAAGATACTCCAGTCTCTGCATTTGTGCCATAAATATCGTCAGCAACATTTCCTTCGAGATCTCGTACAAGGTTATGTAGTTTTTATTATAAGGCAAGCATATTCTACATTAGTTTAAATTGCATTACCCAAAATTTGTGAGAGGCGTTTATTAAAAGATTCACTTATTTACTTTAATGGTATGCTTCGTCAGCCATAAAGGCGTTGTCACACTTGACGCTGTAGCGTTCGTGAGGCCACACATTGAACGCGCATTTGTCGCCGGCCCGCACGCTGAACGCCCCGCAAAACGCCACGTCCACCCACATCGTACGCTAAGTAATCGTAAATCGTAATAAACGTCGCGAAATACCCACACTTACGTACCCTGTGTATGCTCTAGCACGTGTGGGTTAAGTGTTTACTATTCTTTCATTATACCTACTCGGAATTACGCAAGTTTTAACGAGAATTATTTTATTTGAATGAATAAAAAAGTTAAAATGAACGTATTGTGTACGAACAGCGGAAACTCCCCACGAATTGGTGTGAAGTGAGACATGTAGCCCGCACCTGCTCGCGCTCCCTCCGCTGGCTCGCGCGGGCGGAGCTAATTCGTTACTCGCAACAAGTTACATTTCGTATTCATACCTTTCTTATGAACAATTGCTATTGCATTTACTCATTTCGGAACTGCGTACTTGACGGAACATAAAGTCGCTCAAGCCGTTCTTTTACTCTCATCTAAGATTCCTTTTGGTAATAATATATTTTCGTCGCTTCTTACTCCGACACATTTTGACGTACGTACTTTGAGTTTCTTTTTTAATTTCACTTTATTTTACGTGGGAAGTGAAGTAACAATGTAATTTTATATTCTAATATATATACATATATAAGAGATTTATTTATGTACATTTTTTTTTATGCGAGTTGCAGTATGTGTAAGAATTTCCAAAAACGTACGCAGACCATACGATCGGTACACAGCGTGATATATATAGATTATAAAACTGATGAGACTTAAATATCAATGATATATTGATTTTACCTCATCCAACTATCGTCGTAATTCATATTTCTTGAGGGTATGCGATGCATTCAATAAACTGATGAGATTATTGGATATTGATCTGTTCGAGTGCAGCCACACAAGATTAAGAAAAATTTTGAGTGCTGAATATTTTCCACGTAATAATTAAGTTTCTTTTTCTTTTGTTTAAATTTTTTATTCTTTCTTTCTATATAATTAATATGCCTTAGTATATCATAAATATTTATCATTACTGACATATTTCTAAATGTGGAGACCTTTAATTGGCCATCTATATTGTATCAATGTTTTCTATGCTTTTTTTTGTGCTGTTGGTCTTCCATAAACATTAAATAAATAAAAAAAATAATGATATGGCGGCTCTACCAAACCACATGCGCACATTCCACATATATGGCTCCTCCCACCGTTTATTTGGTCATAATCCGAGAATATTCGAAAGGAAAATGATCGATAACAACGAAAGTGGTCTGAGAGAGGTGATATGCAACGCTGATCGATGGCAATGAGCTGTGTCTCCATCACCGGATCGTGCGGATCTTTGCCCACCCCCATGGTTTGTTATTGTGGCGCTGTCTCGCTCCCGGTTACTTCTCCCCGGTGAGAATTAAGTAGAGACACACAAGAATAAATGTGAGAATCTCATGAAAACCCTTTTTTATTTAATGAACATACAAACCTTTATACAATAGTTTTGTAATTAAAAAATGTAAGAAATGATCAAAATCCACTTTTAAAAACATATGTAAATTCAGAAAATCTTAAAATAATAACAGTAATACAGACATCAAAAATATATTCTTTCTATTTGAATCGTTTAAAAGTAAAATCATAATATATTTATTTTCGGAATTTTACGCATTGCAAGAGGCTGACAAATATCGAATATTCAGCAATACAAATATTATTCCTTAGATATTTGGTATACCATAGATATAACTATGTGTTAAATAAATATTGTTTATGACAGTCCTATTAGACTCGACTTAGTAAGTAGGTGCGAACAAACCTTTATTATTTCTAAATCGGAACAGTAAGTCTCACGTGTAACGGGTGCTTTACTTCTCTTTTAACGGAATGGATCTATCACAGGCGTTGCCTGGCGGCGGGTTGAACCAATCACGAACATCTTAATGACAGAATCGGACCAATGGGAGATGCCGAGGACCGCATGGCGATGACGTGCTATACAAGAGGGATTGTGGAATGATGGCGTAACCTCGACTATAAAATGAGCAGATGCGCTATGCTCGACCTTCTGTTCGAGACCATTATTTGCGGGCGAAGTTGTTGCCCGAGTTACTACACCCAGAGCCTCAGTCGGAGAACATCATTTGTGGACGAAGTTGCTGCCTGAGATGACTACAGCCTGGGCAGGTTGGGACTTGCGGCCGCGACGTGTGTAGGAAACTACCGCCATCGGTACCAGAGGGGAACATATCAACACAACGTGTAACAGCTAAGCGTCACATTTACCTTATCTATTACGGTTAATTATTTCATTATCGAAATGCTTTTATTTTGAGAAGATTTGAGACCGGAATAATTATGTGTAAATAATATCACAATAGCTTGAGTGATATTAGTCCAAATTGTATGAGAATGTCTTCCGAACGAATATATTTTGAGACATGGGGATTTTCATTCTATCTGTACTAACAATTAATTATATGGAATTCTATAGGAAGTACTTGGTAGCATTATAATAATTATTGACGCGTTATATATTGCGCAATCATTACATCAGTCTTCAGCTAACTCTTTTATGACTTGAATACCGCATAATAGTTGGTTAAAGGAAGTACGAGTAAAGGACAGAATGGGGAGATCTAACTAAAGATTGGGGATATCTGGTTTGTGTTGGCCTAGCTGGATGGGGCGTAGATGCTTGGCGGCACTTTGGCGTGGAACCCGCTCAAGCCCCTGCAGGGTTCCGTAAAGGCGGAGCCCTCCTTGTCGCTCGGGGTCGTCAATAAATCGACCTCTTAACCTCATCCGGCGCAAACTACATAAACCAACAAAAGATTCCCTTTGTCTCTGGAAGGATTTCCATGCTTGAATGCTTTAACGTCTTGGTAGAAAACGTTTACCTTTATTGCACCGACTGTGAGAAAGACAGAACCAGATACAGTATAAAAATCATTCAGTCATAAGGAATAGTTGGGATAAAATAAATATGTTACTCTAAAACACTCTAAAATTTCATCATAGTAAATGTTACGAGATGAAGAATTGTGGGACGCCATTTTGAAAGAACATAATGAGATTGCACAATAATTTGAAACATCACGGACTATGCCGGCAAAGGAGGCTAATATCATCATCAATCGTACCAAAAGAGTACGAGTAAGAGTAGAGCTCAATTATAGGCCTAAAAGAAAGGCGAAATCATTTATATTTTACATTTATGTAAAATAAAATAATATGTAAAATATTATTTAAGTTTACATTATTAATTTTTTCTTTCAGATTCATTATATTATCCTGCTATTTTATTTATTTTTCTTTTCTATTTCTTTATTATTGTTATTAATTACTATTCCATGTTACTATTACGAAAACTTTTATTGAGAATAACTGCCACAAACAAGTTTTACCTAGTGTGGAGTTATTAGTAATTTATGTTAAATAAATATAAAATAAACAATAAACATAAAATATGATATATGTAAAATAATATTTTACGTATATTATAAAATAATATATGTAAAATATATATATAAAATAATAAAATATTAAATTTTACATACATGGCATGTCTTGGCAAAGATACAGTGGAATCAAATCTATTCGACAATAATCAATTTGGTTTAAATAAATTTTTTGCCTTATGAAAATAAAAATTATGTCTAACCACATAAAATAACATAAAAGATAAACATTTAAAGTTTTAAAAAATGTTACAAAAAACTCAAAAGTGTTAGAAGTCAAACCAACGCTCTCAGTAGGGATCTAATTTTAAGTCAGGTAGCGTAAATCCTCTGACATGATAGTGATTTTAAATAAATACATACACGTATATTTTAAAGCTTTATAAAGTTTTAAACGCCATAATTGAAGCCCAATGATCGTAGGAAAACACATTTTAAAAATACCCAAGCTTAAGAACATAACATAGATGTATATGAACCTCATAGGAAATCAACTCGGAACTCTTGGTATTTGAAGCCAATGTCATGCCCACTGGACTACGACAGCCGCTATTCCTATATCACTATAAAATAAAATATTTTCATAATCAGACTATTTTGAGTATGTTAAGGCGATCGTCTAGCAGAATGAGCAAATTTCACCATTTTTTCTCATATCTTCTCTTTCGTTTTTTATCACATTTTTGTAGGGACATTTCTAATTTAAAAAATTTATTCATCTGGTTACATATATTTTAAATACGAATATCTTATTAAAATGTCATAAACTAAATTAAGTAATTGATTAATAAATTACCAAACCTTCGATGTTTTAAAAATGAAAAAAATTGCTCCACTTTGTGGGCCTTTTATGACTGAACGGCGTGTGAGATGTCTTTTTTATTCAATAATATTACAAAGTTAACGATTATCTTAAATTTATTACAATTATAGAAAAATCTGTTAATACGTTTACATGCAATTTATGTTTTAAAAAATACTGTTTTTTAAAAATATTTTATTTTTTTGTGGGTCTTTTTCAACTCTTTTTACATGGTTGACAACTTTTTTACTTCAATAGTCAAAAGAATAGATATTATAATTTTACAAGAAAAACAAAAAAAAATCAAAATCTTTGTCGATATTCCTGATTTTAGATATTTAATCAAGACGCAACGTACTTATGACACAATACGCAGTGCCTTGATTAAATAGCTAAAATCTGAAATCGAGAATAATTTTTTGATTTTTTTTGTATTAATTTTAAAATAAAAATGTCTATTCCTTTAATTTATTAAAGAAAACAAGTTATAAACTATTTTAAAAGGATCGAAAAAAACACACAAAAAATAAAAATGATTTAAAAAACAGTATTTTTTAAAACATAAATTGCATGTAAACGTATTAACAGTATTTTCTATAATTGTAACAAATTTAAGATAATTGTTAACTTTGTAATATTATTGAATAAAAAAGACATCTCACACGCCGTTCAGTCATAAAAGGCCCATAAAGTCGAGCAATTTTCTTCATTTTTAAAACATCGAAGGTTTGGTAATTTATTAATAAATTATATAATTTAGTTTGTGACATTTTAATAAGATATTCGTATTTAAAATATATGTAACCTGATGAATAAATTTTAAAATGAGATATTTCCATACAAAAATGTAACAAAAAACGCAAGAGAAGATATGAGAAAAAATGGTGATATTTGCTCATTCTGCTAGACGATCGCCTTAAAAATTTTCAAGTACACAATACGTACTGAATGTACTCCCCAGAGGGACATCGACAATTAACATAATATTATAGAGACGAAACTATTTTTATATGGGAAAGTAGGTATGGAAGTCTTTTTTTTGGGCATTTATAGGGCTTACGACCTATCGGACGGCTGGCTTAAGTGATCATTTTACACAATGTAACATTTACCTATTTAACATTTACAAAATTCGTCTCTATAAGACATCGTCGAAAATATATCTTCATTTAAATATTTATATTATTAATCTCTCATCTAAGCCAGTAAAAATCTGTCAGTAAAACATTATTATATCTATCTTACCTTATATTAGTAGGTCTTTATATAACGTGGTAAGATCATTAAAACTTCAGTAAAAGATCCCAAGACGTCGTCGTTCTGAAACCAATTTCCTTATTATCGATATAGCCCTAAACGCGACGGAGAAAAGAAAATAAACGAAAAAGTTCCAATTTAATTATTTCCCGCGACTAAGTGAAACGGTAACCTCCGCCATTAAGCTAAAAATGACTATTTTTTCGGATTCCAATTTGTTCTTTGATAAGCGAGTCAGCAGTTAAAGCGACTTGGGCGCTAAGTTCACCCCTCGCCCGGGCGCTCCGTGGGAAATCGTGTTATGCTTTTTAAAGTAATTCCTTCTCGGCCCGCAGGGGCGGACTAGTCCGGGCATCGGTCCACTTAATCCCTTTCTATCCTGCGTTGCGCCTTCCTTGGAGCACGATAACAGTGGAAAACTTATTTTATAAAATATTAATTTCGTTAGGAAATCTTATTGTAGATATTTCATTTGTAAATAAGTGGATGAAATTCTTTTCTCTTCTTCGTCTCGAACAAACCTACATCGGGAAATCTCAGGCACGGAAGAGAAGCCGCGATTTTTTTTTTCAAAAATTTCACAATAAAAAAATATGTTCCTTAACAATAGCCGATAAAAAATATAAAAATGATTGAAAATTGTGAAAATTCACCCTCTAAAATGGAAGCCCTCGTAGTAAGCTTTTCGTGCCGAGCCTTCCGGATAGTTTGATCAGTGGTAATAGTAATTGTTAAGCGAAAAGCATAGAGTTTTACAAAAATGGGATTTTCGATCAGTAGAAAATCCAAATATCTATTCTTTTTGCTTAAGGCGATCGTCTAGCAGAATGAGCAAATTTCACCATTTTTTCTCATATCTTCTCTTGCGTTTTTTATCACATTTTTGAAGGGACATATCTAATTTTAAAATTTATTCATCAGGTTACATATATTTTAAATACGAATATCTTATTAAAATGTCATAAACTAAATTAAATAATTGATTAATTTAATTTCGATGTTTTAAAAATGAAGAAAATTGCTCCACTTTGTGGGCCTTTTATGACTGAACGGCGTGTTGACATATCTTTTTTATTCAATAATAGTACAAAGTAAACGATTATCTTAAATTTATTACAATTATAGAAAAATCTGTTAGTACGTTTACATGCAATTTATGTTTTAAAAAATACTGTTTTTTAAAAATATTTTATTTTTTTGTGGGTTTTTTTCAACTCTTTTTACATGGTTGACAACTTTTTTACTTCAATAGTCAAAAGAATAGATATTATAATTTTACAATAAAATAAAAAATTTGTCGATATTCCTGATTTTAGATATTTAATCAAGTCGCAACGTATTTATGACACAATACGCAGTGCCTTGATTAAATAGCTAAAATCTGAAATCGAGAATAATTTTTTGATTTTTTTTGTATTAATTTTAAAATAATAATGTCTATTCCTTTAATTTATTAAAGAAAAAAAGTTATAAACTATTTTAAAAGGATTGAAAAAAACACAAAAAATAAAAATAACTTAAAAAACAGTGTTTTTAAAACATAAATTGCATGTAAACGTACTAACAGATTTTTCTATAATTGTAATACATTTAAGATAATCGTTTACTTTGTAATATTATTGAATAAAAAAGACATCTCAACACGCAGTTCAGTCATAAAAGGCCCATAAAGTCGAGCAATTTTCTTCATTTTTAAAACATCGAAGGTTTGGTGATTTATTAATAAATTATATAATTTAATTTGTGACATTGTAATAAGATATTCGTATTTAAAATATATGTAACCTGATGAATAAATTTTAAAATGAGATATTTCCATACAAAAATGTAATAAAAAACGCAAGAGAAGATATGACAAACAATGGTGAAATTTGCTCATTCTGCTAGACGATCGCCTTAAATATTACCATAGCATATTTTGATTAATCAAAATTCAGAGCAGGTTTAGGCATGAATCTACAAACTTATAAAACAAAATGGTGAGACGCAATATTGTAGATCTTCTGTATCTGTATGAAATTGTTAATAATCTAGTTAACAGAACACTGATCTCCAGTGTATCAATAGCTTCATGCAAGTAGCAGAACATTAACGAAGCATGAAGCGTACAGACTACCTACCACACCAATATCGCGCACTTTAATCCGATTTCACGGATGTCTAGACTATATAATGAAAATACACGGTAAACGAATTGTTCTTGTTTTACAATTGAATACTTAGGTATAGAAAACTTTTTCACGAAAATAAATGTTGCTAAATATTTTTTAAAATTATTTTCATGTTTCTAAATATTCCAATGTTAGTACTCATGTATTATACATTTATTTTTTATCGTACATACATGAATTTAATTTATAATTTTGCTGGCCATGAATGACAAGCACCTACCCACTGTAGTCTTTGAAGTACGTGTAGGAGTAAACCTACGAAATAAACACTTGTTAAATATTTTATGATCATAATGTTTTAATGTAACATTATTTTGTGTCTGTATTCTGTAATTAAATTACATAAAAGAAAGTAACAAAAATTCCTGTTAATTTCTAAATGTTCGCTAGAGGTTGGTATCTATTTACTCACATTTTCGTATTGAAATTCCATGAATTATTCATATAATATCAAGCCAACACTATCAGTTGTTATATAATAATTTAAATACTAGTCAAATTCCCTCAGAAATTATGGAAGAAGATGAAATGCTTAACATGGTTTTCTGTGACATAATTCAATGTTCGTCATTTGAAGAAGTGTCTAACTAAGCATGTTTTCTCGCTACATAAACAAGAAAACAGTTTGTGATCTATAGAAACATGTTTCATAAGTTGGATGACAGCGTTCACGTGTATATTTCGTTCTTACTCAATTGTATAGGCAATTTTGATAACGTCATCCAGCCAGATTCTTGCAAACATTGGCGCCATCAGACTTTTCTCCATTGAAATCTGTAACCATATATTAGCATCGAAACCTGTAACTGATCTTAGAATCCGAAGATAGTCTTTATAAGTCTTTCTTTGTTAATGAAATATAATGATTAGTCATCTCCATCTACGTGCGGAATAATTTCAAAATTGACAGGTTTTTATATACTTTATTTTTATATACTCATTGATTCTCTTAAATTTTAAATTAAAATAAACATACAGACGTCTTGAGTTGATTCAATAATTTATGTTTAATTTTTAAATTATCTTTAAGTGCAAAAAAAAAACTAACAAAAATATTCTTCTTTTTCAAATATATGTCAAAATTCTTTATTCCTATAGTAAATGTATATTTCGCATACAATAAAATTCTAAGCATTTCTGCTATCTTCAGTAATTAATCTAAGACCGAAGTTAGGTAGTTCGCCCAACATCCGTTTGTAAGCGCACGTCTTAATTCCATCCGGTACGGGGTCTGGAACCCTCCCCACAAGCGGGCCAATTTACAACAAACAATTAACCTTTGCATAAGATTAGCATGGCGTATTGTTAGTGACTTGAAACAATACCCGGTGAAGGAGCGCCGTGACTTGTCCGGTTTCCTTCTGCCATTATTGGAGGCGAGGTATAATTTATAATTTCATTCATTGTACCTTGGTGCTCACAATAATTTATTTATTTATTTAATTGATAGAATGAAAACTAAGAATTGACAAAAAAGACTAAATTCAATCACAAAAGTCAATTCTACAATAAATAAGAATCCATTCGGGTTCTCTGGGGGAATATGCACACAAGACGCAACCGCAAATAATTTAAATCGGGCGAATCGTCCACAAAAATGTGCGGTCATAACAATATAGACCAAATATAAAAAATGATAATTTGTAGAAATAATTTTATACGCTTTCTTTGCACACATTCGTAATCGATTTTCAATATTCCCGTGCAGTATCCAAATTAAAACTGCTTATCAAAATTTAAACGCTAAATTTTACCCCTGAGTGCAGACTAATAATGGAAAATTATTAATTTTAACCGAAATAATCACCGAATCATGTTAAAAATGATGTAATAATGTAGAATCATCTACTTTACGTTAATGTTTAAAGTTTCAGACAGTAAACAACAGACAAAGAAAGTTAAATAAAAGTATGAAAATTAGGAATAGTAGCGCATATGTATGCATTGTAGGTTTGTGTGCATATTTTACATCGCATCCTGTTCGATTTTATTATTCAAATTAATGTTCTACTGTTTGCGTTTCCGCTCATTCTATTGGTTTTCACCTTTTCTCTTAACTAATCGTAAGGTAATTGTTTACTTACGGTTCGGAAAGGTTTATGGGAATTAGGTACAATCTGATTGAGGTAAAGCGGGCTGAGGAATGATGAGTTTCAATAGGAGCTGTTCTAAGGATTGTGTGCATTGTACCAGGTATTAGATTTCCTTATATTCACTGAATGTAATGATTTCAAATAGGATAGGATAAGTAGGAGAATATTCGAAGAATAAAATTCTCAACATCTACTGTTTGTTCACTGTCAAGAAAACATTTTCACAAGAAACGAACAAATTTTAATTATGAAGTCCTTTTTTTATTTCAAGAATGCAACATCTGTTCCGTGTACGTGTACATTTTATTAAATTCTCAATCAAAATATAATTTATAATATACTAAAAAGTAAAAAATAAATCACTTCGGTAGGAAATTAGCGCCATCCTCTGGTGAGCTCATAACTGATTTCCCGTATAAAACTTTGATTGATTAATTTATGATGTTTTAATTAATTAAATAGTGAATCTGATTCATATAATGTCATCGAGAGAATGTCTGTGTGCAAATATTTCAGCCCGATCGGACTTAGGAAAGCGGGTGAAATATCGATTATAATATTCCGTCCAGATAAACAGACAAATAGATAAAGCTATTATACGTGTTAAAACCAATATTTACTCGTAGATTGGGCATTAAAAAAATAACACTAACAAAAAGAAATGCATAAAAATAATTCAACTGATAAATTTTCTTACGGATAAAACGCCAGAAAAAAAAGATTAATTAAAGTTTTTTTAAATTTTAATAAGGTATAAACCGTAAATTTGTTTGTCTTAAGCAGCAAAAAATCTCGAATGGTACCATATGGCAGGGAATTAACGTCGCGCGATTATTTCAGTCCGCAACATCATTTCCGTCATCAAATACGAAGCTTTCAATTCAATTGTGAAAAAATAAGACGTCATCTAGTTTACTCCATATTTTTCTACAAGAAAAGAAAAACCGAAAAAACAAATTTTACAAAGAGTACACGTAAAACAATAAATGTGCTTTGAATAAATAATTTATTCATGACGACACCAATGACATTTTAAATTGAAATATTAAGGAACATAATATTAATGATCTCGGGTAAAATAAAAAATATTATATGCTTATAAAATGTGATAATAAAAATAATATTTGTGACACAATTCTGAGTGAATGCAAATAATTTCTTTTCAACAAATTATCAAAAATATATTTGATTTAATTAATTTGAATTGTTGCAATTGTGTTTGGTGTATGGGTATACGTCTATATACTTGTGGTTCGGAGTGCTTCGTAGTGCACAGGAAACTACTGAATGGTCGAAACCCCATAGATATCAGATCAAACTGGGGGCTGCATGATCCCATTTTCGAATTATACACTTGTTATAATATAATTATAATATACTTTTTCCTATTTCATACTAATTTTAATTCGTGTGTTATCGATATGTATAGAAGAAGATGGTTCTGTTAGGAGTCTCAACAATCGTCTAGCGTGCTTGCGAAGGTGTATGAATGTGGATGAGGCGAGAATTGTGTGTTAGGACAGAAGAGTGCGGCGCTCCGTTCCCTATGGTGCCTTATCATGATGGTAAGTAATTAAATATTATCTCAGATTACTTGCTTACATTTTAAACGAGTCGCTGAATTCTATTTTTCAATTTTATGTAGATATCCATTGTTGTGTGTTATGACGTAATTGGACGAGGGTTAAAGTTTTGGTTTCAGTATATTTTTCCAGAATATTAAGATCAATTTGTTTGTTCGTTCGGTCCATAAATAATCTTTTGTACGTGAAGTAAATATAAAACTAAAAACATTTGTTCTGTATTATATTTGATATCAACGACTCACCAATTTGTATAAATGTAATATGTCTTTAGAATAGTCCATTTCAATATATGGAAAGTTTTAATTCGGAATACATAAATACAATTCGGAATATATTCGTACATAGGTAAAAACAACTTTAAAAAATTTGATAATGTATGGACGTTCTTTTGATGGAATTTCTTAACGTCGCGTTGTATATAATGATCACCTTAGCTAGCTCATAAAGTTGCAGGCCCTGGGCTGATAAAAAGACTTCCATATACGTTTCTCATATAAATAGTTTTGTCTCTGAAAAACTTTTATAATTTATCTTAATTAAAAAAGCCTCAAAATAATTTAATTTCGAATAATCGAACTCATTTGGTTTGGAATTAAGCATTGGTATTAATAATGAGCAATGGTATTAACAATTGCAACCTATTAATAAGCTTTGGAACTGAGCAGTGGTATTAATAATTGCTAGCTACCTCAGAACCGGATGATGATGCTCTGTTGTGACTGCGGTTATGGATTATCAGGTCCCATGAGCCCGCTAAAGAGGCATACCTACCCCAGAATCTAACCTAGTTAACCTACTAGACCTACTAACCTAACTAGAAGAAGGCAGTTCCCGGTAGGCTTGATAATATTGATTTAACATTTGATGTATGCATTTTCCTGGTAGGTTTATATAGTGAAAAAAAGAATATAACAGGCAAGAATATGAAGACACTAACAGGATAATGGGTACATGACACTCAGATAATAAACATTGTAGTGAAGACTATGCCCATTATCCCAATTACAAGTGTCTTCGGCATGCTCTAGTAACATGTATTTTTGTAATTAATTATATTTCACATGTACATTTATGTATATTATATATTTGTGTTTGAGTGTAGTGCGATTAGTATTTAATGATCTATAGGTTCATGTCGTCGTTTAGAAAATGGATGTTGTGTATGAGTGAGTTTTTGAACGAAGATAACGTGTCTGCAAGAATATCAGCATCAATGTTAGGGTCGGCACAATACAAATTATATGTGCGACACAACCTTGTAATGGGAGAAAAGTAACCGACATTATTAGTGTGCTGACTTATTCTGAAGAACTCAGGGTTTCTTATACGGGGTTTAACATGCAAATTTATATCAGATAGACAGAGAGAATCAATAGCTCCGCTGAGAATCTTGTGTAGCACAATGAGATCGGATATTTTTCGTCGGGACTCAAGTTTGTGCATCTTGAAAAAGGCAAGTCGATCTTCGTAGCTGTGAAGGTTATTGTGTTGACCAGCTTTGTATGACAAAATACGTAGAAACTTTTTCTGCACTCTCTCGATTCTCGTAATATGTGTTGTGTAATAAGGTGACCAAATAACTGACGAATATTCCAATATACTTCGTACTAGTGATGTATAGAGAATTTTTAGACTTTGAGGATTTTTAAAGTCTTGAGTAATTCTGGTGATAAATCCCAACATAGTATATGCCTTGTTTGTGATATTATCAAAGTGGTTTCTAAAAGTGAGTTTAGAATCTAGCATGACGCCCAGATCCCTTATTGAGTGTAACGTCAACGAATGATAATGGTACCTGCATAAAAATACTGTGTAGGTACCTACATTTCTAGTTAGAACTCATATAAAATTTAATTCTCAATGAAATAATATTGAATACGTTAACAAAAATATTTAGTATATATTAATTTTAAATTACAGATACAAATAGTGGACATAAACTATAGCTTTACATTGTCTTTATTAAGATTGAAGAGATTATCACATAAAAGAAAATGGCAGGTCTTATATTACTTTTCACAATTGTTAGTAATTTTTTCAATGGTCTAGATCAGCGGTCCTCAACCTTTTTTTTCTTCGGGTCACATAGATATGTTTGCTAAGTTACGTGGGCCGCAATATTATACCAATGTGACGAAAAAAGAAATCATATGGGAAAAAGAGTATTTATTGACTCGAGATTAGGACGCCGCCTCATGATTAATCAACAAATATTTTTTTAACAGAATGAAAATAATATTTATCGCTTATCTTCCTATATGAAATTTATTTTCTTCATATCTATATAATCAAAATACTAACTAACGAACTTTCCATCACGCCGTTTCCCCGTGGGGGTAGGCAGAGAGGATAGAGCGCCATACTCTTCTGTCCTGACATACAACTTTCGCTTCGTCTACATTCATACATCTTCGCATGCAAACTCGATGGTTGTCAGGACCATCTTCCAGTATCTGGTTAATCTGGTCATGCCACGTAAAAACACAAGAATGAAAAAATAAAATTAATAACTAACATCTATCGTTTATTTTTGTACAGCGTCTTAACAAAATTTCTAGTATTTTTTTCCTTATTTATTTGAACCTTCTTTTTTCTTCTTTTCTTTTTTATATGAATATTTGTTACTGGTGCATGGTACCACACAAGAAATATTTTTTTTAAGATATTTTAATGACATGTTACCAGCATGAATGAATAAGAAGCATGGGCGGAGAATTTTTTATCGGCGTGCTTGATGTGTGCTATGTAATGTATGACATTGCGATCAACTAAAGGCCATCATGCCAACATTAGTTAGAGTAACACGCATGTGATGAGTATTTTGTGAAGGTTTTGGTGTGTAAATAATACTATTGTAACTAAGCCATCAGCTTGTATTATGAAAATAGGACTAACTTTCTGGTGTCCTGGAATGGGGCTCGAATCACCGACCGCCAGATCATTAGGCGAGCGTCATGACCTTCACACCAACAAGCTTCTCAATACCATTACCAATACTACTCAATACCAATACAATTTAAAAGGTTATTCTATTATTATTTTTTCAATACAGATGAGAACAAGGAATACATGTCCCATCAATATTTTCAATATCCTAATATTTTCGTACTAAGCTATATGCTTATGCTATGAAAATAGGACTAACTTGCTAGTATCGTGGAATGCTCATACCACCTACCTGTTTAACGAAAGCTTCAAATATGTGCAGTGCTTGGAAAATGTATGGTGGGCATCACAGGAAGAGAGTAGTTGGTATGATTGAATACACCAATAAATTTAAGCGGAAATGGACAGGCCATATCGTTCGGAAAATGAACAATCGCTGGACGAACACCGCAATCCAGTGGTATTCGAAGGAAATCAAGAGGCTGACAAGCCACCCTTAAACGTGGCAATGAATAACAACAGATAAAGAAAAGTAGGAGACACTTAGGGAGGCCTTCGTTTAGAAGTACTGGTAAGACGATATAATAGACAAATGTATATACCTCCCAAAATAATAATTAATTTAATATCTATTAAAAAATATAATAACCTTTCCTGGAGGTATATTTCGAGTTTTTTCAATGTTTCCAACAATGCATGTCAAAAATGACACTGCTTCTGTGAGGCTAAAACTCGACGTCAGATGGCGTTAGTCAGCCTGCGCACCCGGAGTTCAAACGGGACTGCGCCCGCGTCGGCGTGAAGAAACGTATTTGAATTTTGCCTCCGAATTACGAAAAGAAAAAAACATGGCTATCGTTTTTCTTCTACTGGAATGTCCATTTTTTCGCATCGAACGAATGGATTTTATAATTATAATTGATATTCTTTCTAGAAGAACTATCAAAGACTTCTCAATATATCTGCAGAATGAGGCGGCACGAAGCTCCTTGTGACCGGTTCGACTGCCTTCGAAGTTGAAGAGGATAAGTAGTCTATCATAGGTCAGTGGTCATTTGTGGGCGTATTTGGTTTACTCGTGTATGTTTTTCAGAGAGAGGAAAGGTAATTTGACATTTTTTGGCATGATTATCATATTGAGAGGTATTAATTGAATATTAAATTCACCAAGCGGATGGCTATTTACATGCTGTTTGCCTAAACACATACATTGAAACAAGTGCTTAGCTTGAAAATGGCTGATAATGATAGTCACTTATATAATGACTACCATAGAATTTATTTATGTAAAAGAATATTTTAAAAAATAGTCACTTATATAATGACTACCAGAGAATTTATTTATGTAAAAGAATATTAAAAAAATCCAAAAACACAGTGATTCACTCTACCGTGCCAAATATTCTTTAAATTCTCGTAAATATTCGAAAATTCTTTGTGTAAATTGAATACAAATGACAAATACAAGACGTGTTTAAATGTACCTGCATAGTTTCCAATAGGCAGCATTATTTTCTATTGGAACGAAATGCAAGAAATGTGCTTTATTTGTCCTAATGGATAATTCCAAGCAATCAAACATTGAGTACCTTCTTGGACTTCTTTGTCTCGATAATTTATTTGCACTTTTAGCGATAAATGTAATTTGATAAATTACCTGAAGAAAATAGCTAGGATATAACATGCGTGTCGAGGTGAATTTTGTAAAGTGTATGTGACTCGTTTCAAAATAAAATATACGATAAATTTATCTGCGTGCAGTCAGCGCTTTAAAATGAGCAGTACCTAATATAGAATTTTTATGAAATAAAATATGAAATTCTAAATGCTTCTTTCGCAATTATAAAAGTATTATTTGGATTTAAATATTTCATAATATTCTGTCAGATAAATATTTCATTTCGCTTTTTTCCGAAATATATGTTTACGTCCAATTCAGGCTTCAATGAGCACTGTGAACGTGCCTGTCATACATAATCTGAATCAGAAATAATCACTTCATATTTTTAAAAATTGTAGCGCTATGGAGATAAAAGAATTCATTTCAGAACGTTTGGTATTGTTTCTATGAAGCAGGATTCGCCACACGGAGTATAAAATTTTATAAAGATGAACTCACTTAGGCCCCTTCTTTAGGAGATCGGGTCACAGCGAAATTATGTTCTCACTCGTATACATACACATGAACAAAACTTATTTTATTTACTTTATTATGATACACGTTGTTTTTTTTAAATTCGTATTTTTATAATAAAGCGAGACTTATTACTAAGTCATTATACTTTGTAAGAGTATTGAGTTTGACATTTTGATAATTGTTTAAAAATTTACTAGCTCGTAGTATTTTTAAATAAATCAAATGTACCAAGAAATTTACGTAATTCCTAGTCTTTATATTTTGATGGTCTGTGGATTTATCGTATAACACAACTTGATGCCTACTTGAAATGGAATAATAGATGAATAATCTAAGCAAGGCTACATAATATATAACTTTAAAATTTTTGGTAATTGTAGTTTGCCACTGTATCAGTTAGTATAGCTATTCCCCGGAAGATAAAAATATTACATTCGTATCCTGGTGGTAATCAAATAATTGTCTTGATAGGTACATTACCAATTACTAATTTGGCTCTGTTACGAAAAATTTAAACTTATATACGTGAATTCTTTGAGAAATCGATTTTTATTAACACACATATTTATATTAGCTTTGGTACATACGTTTTTTGGTGTGTCTGGTCAGAATCTTATAATCTATATTTCACCCGCTTCTCAATGTCCAATCAAGCTGAAATTTTGCACACAGACGTATTCTCGATGAGAAAACATGTATCAATATTGTTTACTAATTTATAAGTTAATCCATCATAATTAGTATTATTCAAAGTTTTATATGGGAAGTTAGTTAATGAATTCACCAAAAGATAGCGATAGTTTCCTACCGAAGTAGTTTTGTACACTGGGTAATATTAATAAAAAAAGTCAGAAAATTATTTTACATGAATAAAATAAAAATTTAACAACCACGCTTATATAAAAATGTATTAAAAAGTAAAAAAAATGTTAACGTCACTCTCCAAAAAAACCTTGGGCGCTATCATTCTATCAACAACAGAATTGTGTTATCCATATCAATATCGCAAGCAGAATCTACCTTTTATTTGAAGAGTGTGGCAAACATTTTTTGGCCGAAATTATCTTTTTTCTTTTTAGTAGGTACATAATGTATTTATTTGTTTGCATTTTATAATTAATTTGCAATTAAGAAAAGAATGCTTTGATTGCAAGAACATAAATATCAAGAAAATAAATTTAAATTTTAAATACAAGCGTGGTTTTGAAAAAAAAAATTTCTGTAAATTCCTGTTGTCATTTTCATAGTTTTGAGGATTGGGAAAGTTGATAGAATTAATTTACTTGATATTTTCGAGGAGTCGAAGAGTTTTGTTTTAAATTGCAAATCAACATTAAAAGTGTTTTCATAAAAAATATATTGGTCCTATACTGTGCATGGCAGTTATGGTCATGATTTGGTCATAACATAAGGTCAGTAGGAAAAAGATTTAATAGAGGAGAGTCAATAATCAATAATAGAGGAGATCAAGCGGTCTGGTACGACAAGGCGAGTCAGTTATTCAAATCCAACTTGCACTATTCCTCTTACAAATAAATTTTCGTCAAAACACCCCATTCAAAAGCACTCGCCCTTTGGCTCACCTTTCTATTTATTTTTGTGTCAAGTATATTGTTTATGGTTATAAAATATTAATTAAAAAATATATTTAACTAACGCGCTGGAATATTTACAATATTAAAAAAATAAATTTTCCTCTGAAAAGGTTATTGTGCACATCTGGACAAAAATTTCCAAATACAATTTTACAATTTTCATGCAACACATTAAACTCTACAATTCTGTGCACAAGTTCATTACACACTGTTTATGGTGATTATTTAGCGGCATCGATGCTAGGCCAGGCCGAAATTTTTTTAATGGTGCGATTCTAATGGCGACAAAATGGTGCCAAATAAGGTCAAATTTATGCTTGTAAAATATTATCCAAATTGAAAATCAACTTCTGTCTTCTGTCTCTAGATTGTCCCCAAAGTTTTGAAAAAAAAATCCTAATTTATGGCCGGTATTAATGTTATTGCAAACTTAAATATTTCTTTCAATTTAATATTTTCGTGTACGAAAATAGTGTAGTTCTTTGCTATAAATAATAATCATCATTACCATAATATAACTGACGTTGTAACAAACAAAATGGAACACATATAGAAAGCTTCAATTCCTGTGTTCACACATATAAGAGTATCACAGATTTGAAATTCTATCATTAAATTACAAAAAAATCCTAAAATCTCACCCCAAAACATTCCTGTATTCACACATATAAGAGTAAAAGAGATTTGAAATACTTTCATTAAATTAGAAAAAAAACCTAAAATCTCACTCCAAAATTCCAAAGAAAAATCTAGAAGAATTCCATCGCAGTAAGAAAAGTGCTGTTTGCCATTTTGTCGTGTAAATTTAGAAAAATTAATGAATATTCCTATCCCAGAGATTATAAACAACCCGCGCAAGAGCAGAGTTTTCTTAATAAGTGAATATATAAGAAAAAATGATTTGAAAAAATGACCCAGATGTATCGTAACAAAAACAATTGGAAAATCGTGAATAGGAAAAACTCCAGATAAAACTCGTCTATTAATCGAAGAAAAACCCACTCGATGACAAAGCAACATCAATAAAATATTAAATTATTCAATGTTTTCAACTAAAATTTTATCTAATTTGCCTAGATCTGACATCATTTTCACCTTCAAAACTGCTTCTCAACCTTGGGGACGTCATTAATTCTTAATCTATAATGTTTTATTGTAGGCATCACGCAAGAAGGACCCTATTCTCCGACGGACGTATACGGAAACGGGAATAAAAATGATTATTTCCTAAATTACTTTTTATATTGGTACCTACATTTTTTCAGTATACTTATTTCAATATTTGTTTGATCTAATCAAATTATTTGAGTCCAGTCTTCTGTCGTCCAGTTTTGGTATTCTCGCGCTCACTAATCTTCTTTTCCTGTTGACCTCAGAGAGCCATGGTTTCATCCTTGCTCTGAGCCCCGCAATCCAGACTGAAGATGACGTCTTCTCATTGTGTGTGGTGAAATTTTAATACTACACTCACTTGCAACTCAGAAAATAGCTTGAAAGACGTGATTTGGCGATTTTTAGCGATGAATTTATGAGAATTCCGTCCTCGCGATTAGAAATAATCCTTTTTCTGACGGTTTTTATAAGAATTAGATTCAAATAATTCAATATAATAAGATTAATTTGGAATTCACACCGGGAGCGCTCATTTTCTTTGGCTATTTTAACTTAGTTTAACCTCTCCGAATTAAATATAATTATCTGAGACCTCTCCCACTTTCGCTTTAATCACATATTTCAGGCATTATTATATGTAATTGGAATGTTTAAATAGAAAAATGAAAAAATCGCACTAATATACTGCTTAAATTAATCACAGTGCAACGTTTCATAAATATAACTGACACGCTAAACGAGTAAATAAAGTATTTTTAAATAAACCACTAGACTGTCATAGATCTTTTGATATTTTATCTTTGACAATGGTTTGGAAGTTTCCGCCATTTTGCGCCAGGCTAGCGTCTGCCTGCGCGCGCATCTCTCTCGGCATGCGATGCGCGCGCCGAAGGCATCTTTTTACGGGGCTGTCATCGGTGGATCGCAAAAGGACACCGCTCGGGTTTTTTCGTGTAAATAGTCCGGAAATTGACGCAGGATTTGCATAGTTATTGATATTATGTGTACGAATGTGTAAAATGTCTCGCGGCAAGTAAGCTTCCGTGTTGTGTGGATGGTTCCAGCGTTTATTGCATACCTATAGCCGGCGAAATCGTACAAGTTTTAAATGGCCGCCGTCGCCGCAGAGTAAAAGGTTAAAATAATCACTGAAATAGTGTTTTAACCCTTATGTTACTACCCGGGTGTCCATATCTGAGTTCAAGGTAAAATAATTTTATTCATAAACCCTTGATGCTTCTGTCCGCCAGGATCCCCATTATTTGAGGTATTCGAAAGGGATTTATGTACAGTTTGGTGTAATTTTATTTTTAAAAAGGTATTTTATATGACCTTAAACCTGTCTAGTCTTCTGATTACTACCCGGGGTGCCCGGGTACCCATACAGTATTTATATTCTCATTCAGTGATAGACATAAACTTCACCGTTTTATTTCGTTTTATTGTAGAAATGAATAAAAGCATAACTTTCTTATGTTTTTTGGCATATAGGAACATATATTAGGTCCTTACATATGAAATTGGCGTTTAGTATGGGAGGAACGTAAAGCCGATTTTTTTTTTATTATAATATTTTTATTTAATCAAAGTTTGTACCATTGCTATCTATGCACTTTTGCCATCTCATAGGTAGTTCATCGATCCCTTTGCTAAAAAAACCATTCGGACGGGAATCAATAAAATCTTTGAAGGCGGTTTGGACTGCCCCATCGGAGTTGAATTTTTTCCTTTGCAAGAAGTTATCCAAATTTCGAAAAAAATGGTAATCTGTTGGGGCAAGGTCCGGAGAGTACGGTGGATGTCTTAGACATTCCAATTGAAGCTCCTCTAATTTGGTAGCCGTCTGTTGTGCAGTGTGTGGTCTAGCGTTATCATGAAGCAGCAGTGGCCTAGAGCGATTAACCAGCCTCGGTTGTTTAGCAGCTAGCTTTTCCATCATGGTTTGCAGTTGCTGACAATAGACATCTGCCGTAATCGTCTGGCCAGATTTAAGATTTAAAATCCCTTCATTATTGTGCCGGTTGAGTAATGCAACGCAGCAGTCAACGCGCGTTTGTTGATTTGCTTCACTCAATTCGTGAGGTACCCACCTTTCAAGCTTTTTCACCTTACCAATTTGCTTCAAGTGGATTAAAACAGTTTTATCACTAACACCGCAGCCTGCAGCTAACTCGGATGTGGTTTGCGATGGATCCGCTTCCACAATAGCCTTCGATTCTTCATTATCAACTTTGGTCTCCGGCCGTCCACGGGGCTTGTTCTGCAGGTCGAAATTTCCAGAACGAAAACGTTGGAGACCAAAAACGTACTGTGTTTTCTTTTGCGGCACCGTCGCCATACACATCATTAATCCTTCGAGCCTTTTCTGCAGCACTGGTGCCACGGTGGAACTCGTACTCGTAAATAACGCGATATTTTAAGTTTTTCATTTTGTAAACTGAGTGACGCAAAGAAAAAAACAATTGAGGAAAAAACAAATGAATTATAATTTTCAAAACACAAATACATGAGTAAATAGCTGTATAAATTTGGATTTGGAATTCCTAACCAAAGAGAAGATATTTGAGATAAATTTGCCAGTACGGCAAAACACCAATTTCATATGTAAGGACCTAATATTATCATGGAATTCAACTAACAATTAATGACTGGCTCGATTTTTAGTCTCCTTCAATTTTGCCGGATTCGCATATGTACTTTTTTATTTCGTTTCAATATGCCAACGATTGTCATATTCCAAAATGAAATAATATGTTGTGCCAAAGAAAGTCATGAAAAAATATCCAATGTAATATTATGTCCACAGCCTTTTAGTGGTCAATTCTTTCACCTTGGTTAGTTTCTCGTCCAGGTGTAGATTTTTCGGTGTGTTTTGCCAGTAAGAGGATAATAACTTTCTGCATCACATATCCACCATATTTTTATCCCTTATTTGGCTGGCTTAGACGGAATGTACTGCATAAGTCGTATGTATCGTGTATGCAAATAATTGCTTATTGATTGCAACAGTTGGGTTGTGGATCTATATACGCTGAAATGTTTTGAATTCACTGTCATCCAAACATATTTCACGTATCGACGCAGCTCTATCTTTCTTCTATAGGTGTTTATTCGTATAACCATCATCTAAGCGAAGAAATTCCACACTCCGTACCAGATATTAATTACATTTGAACAAATTAAAAATATAATATGTATTTAGATAACCGGTACCATATACTATTAGAATACTCACGAATGCATTTAACTCGGATGAAGTCAAATCCTTTCAATGTGGTTTATTAGTAGGATTATGTTCGTTGCATTCATATATGTACCTTCCTGGCCTCTTTATTGGTATGACGGGAAATAGTATCGATGATTTCTGAAGTAAAAATACATTTGAATGAAGGTAATACTAATAGATAATTGCTAATAGATAATTAATAGGTAATAGCTTTTCTTGATTCGCGTAGACCACTTCTTTGCCTAACGATATTATGCAATGTGGATTTATATGCCATATCATTTCATTTCTATCCCGGAAATGATCTTGAGCAGATGTTGGCGGTTAAGTATTATCCTCATTATTTAAAATATCTTATCTTTCGCGTGGTGCAATATCGACCACATCTTCTGCTGATTCTTCATCCACAAGTTCCTTATTCAAATATTAATTTTGATCAGTGCGTTCTGGAATTCAATCTTCGATCTCATCATTTGAAAAGTCCTCTGTACCTGCTACCGTATTATTATACATTAATTGGAGTATACAATCTTTTTCAGAAGCGCTCTATCAAAAAAAATGAGAATATAATAAATTTCGATCTTTGATATTAATGAACGTGAAAATATTAATAAGAACACAACAAGGTTATCTCGCATATTCCCATAGTTATAATTTCTTCAAATTTAGTGGACTTGAAAAAAAGTTGAAACATTGAAAATGAAAACTTTTATAAACATATAATAAAGTCTAATTGTTACAAACATTTTTACATACAAAAAAACATACAAAAAAAAGTTGAAACATTGAAAATGAAAACTTTTATAAACATATAATAAAGTCTAATTGTTACAAACATTTTAAAAATAAATTGCACATGAGACGCGTTTGCACTTTACTCAGACGCAGCCAGAATTGAAGATATAAATGAAAAATTCAGTCAAAATGTACTAGTCAATGTCAAGCGAACTGATAAAAACAGGTAAAAAGGGATACAGTTATCGTAATGAGAAGCAGTGACCTTCTAGGAAGCTATTTGACCATAATCTAAATATCAATTTGTGATAAAAAGCATAAAAGAATTCACGGGGGAACGTCCATCCAGGTAGAGTACCCAGGTACCCTGGGTAGTAACTAATGTGAAAAATTCCGGGTAGTAACATAACGGTTAAACGCCGATATTATGATTTTATTTAATAATTGAGTGAATTTGTAAAGGTCTTCCAACGGTTAACAACGAATTTGTACTATAAGATCGATGTCCATATATAATCGTTCAATAAATACGGTTGTTTATCATAATTAATAAAAGACGTCGCCAACCAGTGAATTCGTAAAAGTTTTCCAACGGATAACAACGAATTTGTACTATAAGATCGATGTCAATGTATAATCGTTCAAAAAATACAGTTGTTTATCATAATTAATTAAAGGCGTCGCCAACCAGTGAATTTGTTAAAGTTTTCCAACGGATAACAATTTATACTATAAGATCGATGTCAATGTATAATCGTTCAATAAATACAGTTTTTTATCATAATTAATAAAAGGCGTCGATAACCAGTGAATTTGTAAAAGTTTTCCAACGGATAACAACGAATTTGTACTATAAGATCGATGTCAATGTACAATCGTACAATAAATACAGCTGTTCCTGACGAGTCTCCCGAACACTAGCCGGCCAACGCCGACCTTGGCTAAGGATGGCCCTCTTCAAGTCAAGTAGGAGAAAAGAAACCATTGTTTCTCGTGTTATCACCCCTTTTTATGTGCAAAGTCAAAGAGTGGCTATCCCCCCAAATAACAGGTGAAAAGTAGTTAATCTCTGTGAACTTCACATCTGACTTCCTCTAGTGTCCTGCGTTTTGTCTTAATCTGTACATTGCTTGAAGTAAAACAATTGTTAAGAATTTAATTCTATATTAATTTTAAGCAGATTAACTATAGGTTACTAAATTTTTAAAGCGGTTGCAACCCACTAGAATTTTAAGTATTGATGAGAATATGTAGTGTCATTTTTCTTGTATTTACAACTGTTGGTGAGAAAATGTAGTGTCATTTTTCTTGTATTTACAACTGTACCATTTACAAAAACTTGTTCTAATATAATATTGTACTCAACATACTTCTTTCTTTTACTTCCCGATACCCACCAAACACACTCGTGAACCTGAATTACCCTGAAGATTGAGCAATGTTCCCAACTGAGCTGGTTCAGGAATATCCTTCCCGCCATTGGGAAGGGAATTTAAATATGAAATCAGTAGATGTCAAAAATAATTTATAATTTTTTATTTATATACCACAAGACTTTCTAAGTATTTTTTTTTATTAACTGTTTATTAATTTTTTTTCTTATTAACTGGTGTAATCTTATCCTTATGCTAAACGATTATATTTATCTACATATTGTATACTATTTAAAAAGATAAACAGATTATAAAAAATATGTCATGATTATTACGATCGCTAAATGAAAAACAAATTATTAATATCTACTGATTTAAAATAAATATTTGTTTTTAAGTTATTTGGAAATACTTGATTGCGTAAAATGGACTGATAACTACTGATTTATTTTATAACTTTTTATCATATATTTCTATCATTTGCAAAGGCAGCAACCTCCAAAAAAAATTAAATGCAGTCATCGAGGATTACTGATTTATAATGTACTGATTCCGAGATATTATAGAAAATATGGCATATGAAGTAATAGGAAACACGATTTTGGAAGGAAGAGAAAAAAAAGGGAGAAGCAGTATAGGGGATGGGGAGAAAACGGGGGGGAGGTCAAACAGAGAGGGGGAAGGGGGGGGGACGGGGCAGGGGGGGGGGAGCCCACAAGAGAGGAGAGTGAGAGAGAGAGAGAGAGAGAATATATATAGATATATATATATATATTATATATATATATATATATATATATATATATATCTATATGTATCAGGCGCGTGCAGTGAGAACATATATTTGGAAAAAATATAGGAGTTAAATATTTATAATATAGAATATTATGAAATTTTAAAACGAGTAGGCTCAAATAAGTTCCAGAAGAGTACTCCATGGTGGAATGAATATAGTTGAAGGGCAGTGAAAGAAAAGAAGCTAGCGTACATACTATGGATTGAAAACCAAAGGATAACGACGAGGATTACTTACGAAAAAAGAAAAGGGCTAAAGCTTTAGTGGCAACTGCAAAAGCCTAAGCATGGGAAGAATTTGAGCAGAAGTTAGAGGAAGACTTTAAGGGGCAAAAAAAACTTTCTGGCAGACAGTGTAGAGTTTACGAAAAAGTACAAATACCGCGACCGTCAAAAGTATCAGAGCGAATGATGGAAGCCTGATAAAAGACGAAAAAGGCATTTTGGAAAGGTGGAAGCAGTACTTCGAAGACTTGCTGAATGTCCCAGGAACTATTGACGCTAATAGGGAGGAAACTTCAAATATAACACTTACAGCGATGGTTCAGTTAGCAAAAAAAGGGAAAGCAACCGGGACAGATGAAATAAGGACGGAGATGATCAAGGCTCTCAGTCAGACTGGACTACAGTTGCTAACCCGGATACTGAACATCGCTTGGACAAGCGGGAGTATGCCCATGGATTGGCAAACGGGGGTCATAGTTCCACTGTATAAGAAAAGAATGTGGAAAATATAGAAGGATCACCCTGCTAAGCCAACCAGGAAAGATATTCACTAGAATCCTTGAGAAAAAATGCCGTAGAATCATAGAGGGTAAAATACAGGAAGAGCAGCTATTCACCCTGCAGCAAGCTATCGAAAGGTCATTGGAGTTTGTTAATACAAAATACATAGCATTTCTAGATTAAAAAAAGCGTATGATAGAGTTCCACGTCAGTTACTATGGAGTGTCCCGTAGGAATACGGTATTGATGGTAAGCTATTAGGAGCAATCGAAGCCTTATTTAAGGAAAATTATTTCAGAATAGCAGTTCAAAAATCGAGTGGATTCGGCATCAAAACAGGACTCAGACAAGGTTGTCTAATGTCGCCTGTCCTATTCACGGTATTTATGGACATGATCAGCCGAAACAGCATTTCCCATAATGGGGTGAGCATCGAAGCATGAGAAGACTTTGCAGACAACGACGCCTTGCTGGCAAAATCACCAGAGGAGTTACAAATAGTCGTCGACAAATTTGACGAGGAAACAAGTAGCGCAGGGGTGAGGCTGAGCGCAGATAAATCTGTGATCATGGTGACTGGCAGAAGCGAAGAGCAATGCAACATAACGTGCCAGAATAGGCGCCTAAAATAGGTGAACAGTTTCAAATACCTCGGTGTAATAACATCCCAAGATGGAAAGCAAGAAAGTGAATTGGATAGGAGGATAGAAGCCGCAAGCCAGGTAGCACGATCCCTGTATTATCCCGTACTTAGAAAAGCGGAGCTCAGCCAGCGAGCAAAGTTGGTAGTATTCAAATCAGTTTTCAGGCCAACTCTAGTGCATGGCCACCAGCACTGAATCTTGACCGGAAGAACCCGCTCAAGGCTACAAGCCGCTGAGATGAGATTTCTACGAGGAATAAATTGTAGGAGTTACCGGAAGGAACAGAATCAGAAACAGGTAAATTGGAGAAAATCTCGAAATGGAACCCTTGTTGACATTTTTTCAGAAACCACACCTAAAGTGGCTGGAACATATCTTGTAGATGCCGGCAGAGACTGCCAAAGCGGATATTCCAGGCAAGACCAGAAGTTTGAGGTAAGGTCTGCAGTGGCCACTGGGATTATTTAACCTGTGCGCTACGATCATACATGTGTACCGTAACACTCAAGTAAAAACATTCACAGAAAACAAGTGAATTAGTTAACTAGAAAGCATGCTTTGAAAAATTCCAATAATGTTCAGATAGCTGAAGATTTGATCCGATAGAAAAAGTTTTACGTTATTCAAAATTTACTAATTTTTTAAAGAATTTAAAAGGTACTTACCGTAACACTCAAGAAAAAATATTCACGGAAAACAAGTGAATTAGTTAAGTAGGTAGATGGAATGCACTGAAAATTTCCAATAATGTTGAAAAAGCCGAAGATTTGATCCGATAGAAAAAAGTGTTACTTTATTATAAATTTACTATTTAATTCACTTTTATATTTTATTTACAAATTTATTTGTGAATTTGAAAGGAAAAGACATTGTTCTGTTCTGAAGTTGGCAGCTTGTAACTTTATGTACAAAATGGGGAACAGGGATGCCGGAATGGTCTATGTGAAGATCGATGCCTGAAATGTGTGCGGTTAATGGCGGTGATCCTGACGGACAGTTATCCCGGCTAAGCTCCGGCCGTCAGAATTAATTGCCGGGATAATGATGGTCAAGAATTGACTTTATCAGGAGTCGGCGTCATTGCCACCCTTCAGCTTGCGGCATCTTCTTTAATATTTTTCTCTGTCAGAATTATCCTCGTTAGGAAAAAAAACTTTTGGGTTAAATAAAAAAAATAGACATTCAGAAAAAAAATTCCCACGATATTATGTTTTATAATGTAATATCAAAATTTTAGCGTTTGGTGTACAATCTTTAATAATATCAGATTCAATAACGTTCATTGTTATAAGAATGTACGATCATAGCTGTCTAAAATTAATCAATCACAATAAAAATCAATACAATAACAGCAAATCTAAAATTAATCAATATTATACAATCTTATATGTATTGAAACAATCTTTAAAGAATATATGTACCTAAAAGGTACCAATATTAAATCCGTGCATCGATGTGTACCAGCTTTCTTGCATTTAATTGGTCTAATTTTATTGGATAAATTATGTATTTTTAGTCAAAATGTGTATTCAATGACAAAACAGCAGTAATGTATATTTTAAAATGATAATTTTATACCTATATGTATGTACAATATGATTTTCTAAAAATAAACCAACTATCTCAATTTCAAATATGACCGGAGTGATGGGAAATATTCAATGATGTATAATTCTTTCTATTTGTACAGTATAGTGACTGTTAGCTTATTTTAATCCACAGACTGTAAGCTGCTGCTAAAAACTGCAGAAATTGCAAAGATAAAGTTTGTGGGGCTTATGTGAAAAATTGCGGCCAAAAAATTATAATGTTTGTTATAAATTTGGCCAATAAGTACTCGCAGGTGGAAGTCTAGTAAGGAGTCGAATACTTATTGTATCGTGAATACATCTTGTGGAGATGAATCCGACATTTAACTAATCACTGCGGTGGAGAGAGCCAGGGTACTTAGGGTGGCCGACTGTGAGTGGTTTGAAGCGAGCACGGTGGGCGTTATAGATAACATAGATAGAGTAGGAGCCAGTGACCGCCAGACTTACGTCATAGTAACAAACCTAAAATATTTTCTGTAGATTTACACTATAGTAGCTAAGAAGATTTAGATATTATGACATTTGATTTCGGGGGATTTTGGCAGATAACAAAACAAGTAATACAGGTACAAAAAAAATTAGTTAGTAAATCGTAAAAATAACAAACCTGATTCTAATTATTACGAATTATTTATTGTTAGCTGATGGAAAAGCAGCTAACAATAATTAAGTTAATGCAAAGAATGGTAAACATAAAAGCCAATTATAGGCTTTTACTGGTAGTTAGATTAAATAAATGAATAGATCGCGGCTTACCCAAGACACGAGCCATTAATTTACGCCTCCTACGTTCGTCGGTAGACAGGCTTTTTACTATGTATAAATATGTAGAAATAAATGTTATTTAAATTACGTTTGTGATTTTTCACGACTGTACGGGTAGTATTTAATATATAAAGTATAATTTTTTCAAGTTCAAGCCTCGCTCCAGCCGCGTGTGTAATTTCGTTTTTTCAAATTTGAATTCGAACGAAATTATCAAGCGCATTTTGTGGTCTCGAATTTTCGCTACATACCCCCTGCATGTTTTCGCTATATGCGCACGCGCAGTGTGTTCGAAATTCGAAAAAAATTTATATGTTCGGGGTAAAATTTTCATAGCAACTTCCGTTGCTATGAAAATTTTACCCCGAACGCGTCAAAAGAAGATAAAATGTTTACACTGTGCTCCTAATATTATTTACCCAATTAAATTCATTAAATATGAATTGAAAAATAACTACTTTATACTACTGTATATTTGTATGTACCTAAATACGAGTATACAGTGGAAGAAATATACAGAGTTATATAAATAAAGAGTGGAATAAAAAATGTTTTAATATTTAACAAATTTAAAAATAAATTTCCATAAAGTTTCACGATAAAAATTTAGATAGCTACCGAATTCAATGATCGCTTCAAATCTATCAATAATATAAAATCTTTTACTTTTCAGGAAACACTGGAAAGGTGTTTATTTTCCCAGATGTACTCGTATACTTCTATCTAAGTGGCAACAATTTGATTTAATCATTTCCCTCGCATTCGGTATCCAAAGAAAACATTTATTTGGCTCTAGTCTCCACTTAATCACGTGTTCTTACAAGTGCTACTGTTTGACGTGGAATTGATTACTCATACTGCGTGATTGATCGTCCCCGGTCCCGGGCGGCCGGCCTGGCCCGCGGCCCGCGGCCCTCGCAGGTCGTGTCAATCAGCCGCCCCCGCCCCCGGCTGCAAGAACCGCCGGAGATTGATCGCCGTGCGGGTGACAATATCAATATTTCCACATCTGCGGACGTGACGCGGAAACTACGTTTCGGATAAACGTAGATACGCACTCGCCTCGCCTCCCCGGACCTTTTTCTTCCGCCAAACTCCGGAATATATTTGATCTGCCGCGATTCTTCTAAAGTTTGCTCGCCGGCTCGCAAGTTGCGCTACCTCGAAGTTTAGCAAGTAATAAGTAAAACTTGAAAAAACAGATTTGTTTTTGAAAAGAGCGGAGCCTAAATAATCAATTATCAGACTCGGAACTTTTACAATGTTGATTTTTAAAACATTTCTATAGTAAATTTTTTTCAATTGTTATTCCATATAATTTTTATGATTATAAATACTGATACACCTACATATTCAATAATACCTCGCAAAGTCTGGGTAAAATAGGTTCCGCCATATACAAACTGAAGATTAATATAGAATTTTACAAAATCTGTTTCCATTGCAAAAATCTCTCTCCGAGCCCAAAAATTAGTTTCTTTTTGGAGAGGTACAGCGAATTTAATTAATTTCTTTAGTTTTAATAGACTAGAATAAAATAAAATAAAATGTAATGTAAAATGTAAAAGAAATTTTAAAAAAGATGTTTGTTTAAACCAATTGTTTCAATGTAAACAAATATATCAATATATTGAAATCTATCTCCTCTCCTAATTTAGAATGTACGTCCATCCGACCATGGAATTACAACAACAACACTGATGATCAACAAGAAAATTCACCAAAAATGGTCATTTAAGAGCTGTAAATATACTTTAGGTTTTAAGTCGATGAAATTAGTTTGTAAGTTTATCTGAAATTAGTTTTAGCTTTAAGCAAATAAAGTCAATTTAAAAAAGAAATCGTTTTCTATTCATGAATTTTCAGCTTTAAAATCCTGCATCTATCATGTCTCGTGATTTTTTACTCGCTTACGGCTAGTACATTATGATAAGTAAAAAATTGTCTTTTATTATTATTATATAAAAAATTTCCACAAAAGCATTAGATATTCATAATGAAAAAGTATAACAAAAAAACAAAGGGTTAAAGAAAATAAAACATAAATTTTATATCTTATATATTATAAACAAAATTCGACAAAAATGGCATAAATCAACCGTTAAAATTCTCATAAACTTAGAAAATACAATACCAGACTCGAAAATACCGGCATTTTTGATCCAAGTCGTTGGTTGTGTGTTGAACAATAACACCGACAAAAAGGTTAAGAGACAGTCGACAACGAACGTTTTTATTGCATCATGCTGGTTTCATGTTCTCCCTGGTGGTTTTTAAGCAAATTAAGTTACTGGAAATTCGCAAATACACGCTTGAATAGGTTTTGGACGTATCAGTAAAATAAACAAAAAATAATAATTTAATACACAAAAAATATTATTTTTTGTTTGAGATTAGGTTTTTATCACTCTTAAAAAATGATGTAAATAAATAAAAAACGCTTTATAAAAAACATTTTTTATTGAATAATCATCATGTTTGGGGCTTATGGTCTTTTAATAACGATTCAAAGTATACTTGATAAAAAAAATGATAACATTGTTTACAATCACTATTTATTATTTACAACAATAAAACCGTTTTCAATACTCACGTATCATCATCAGTAAATATAACTAATATTAAATTTGGAACTAAAGGACGACGGGAAGAGTGGTGTGGGAGATTAGATTCGGGTGGGTGTAGGGGCGTGGTCACTGATCGCAGAAGAGGTGACGTAATAGAATATGTTTGAATATTAATTACATTTTTATTATACTTAATCGATAAATTTTCCGAAATATCAAGTTTCTTTACTTTTTTACAAATGTGTATTAATTCTACGATTTTATTGTAGAATATAAATATATGGGAGTTGAATAACTAATTAGGAACTAATGTGAAAACAAAGTGTTTTTTTATTAATTTGAATAATGTCACCACAAAGTTGTTTTGCTGTATTATTGAAGAAGTAAAAAATAAGATTTTTCTGAAGCCGATTGGTTAAATGTATAAATGTATAGTGGGCAAGACACGGCTTCGCACACTGAGGGTTACGGTTTTGATTTACGGTGAGGTCACAATTAATCTATGCGATTTACTCAAGCCTGGGTGTTTTGTGATATGTTTCGCTTCTGTAACTGGACCTCTTGATATTTACTTACTTATAATTCAGGGCAGACCATCGCACTTTTGTATGCATAAAATATGTGAGTTTTACTTCACCGTTAGGGAGGCGAACGCAGATTTCGAATAGCGATAGTTTTGATTTAGCTTCAAAAGTTATATAACGATTTCCATCCACCGCGTCTTTTCATTTCTGCTAGAATAAACGATAGCAGAATACGATCTATTCATTTATGATAATTGGAGCCGCTTACATCCCTTACAAAGGTACTTACAGCCCAGCATTGTCCACAATGGCACGAATACACTTCCCAGTTATGTTTTATTAACGTCCATTATTGAGCTTTCGTTGTTAGTCGGCCGGCACGCTCGACGGGGTAAAGTTGCAAGACGAATTTTCAATCATAAATAAATTGGAAAATCCTCCAGCGGGGAAAATGTATTGTGCGGCGTCACGCGAGGGAACAATTTAAATGGGGGTCGAATACAAGTAATTGGACGCCTCGTGGATTGTTCTTTTCTTGGGAGCGAGATTCAATCAATCCCTCGGGTTCGGGCCAACTTCCCGACAGCCGATCGCCCGACAGCCAACTGCCCGACATGCCGACTGCCCGACAGCCAACTGCCCGACATGCCGACTGCCCGACATGCCGACTGCCCGATATGCCGACTGACTGATTTGCCGCTGCTCAGCAGCGCAACTTCCCAAAAAAAAATTATATCAAATTTTTGTTTGTTTTTGCATATTTTTATGAAAATATGGATGAATTCTTCTCTTGTTAAAAATATCAAACAGATAAATTTAAACTGTATTTGAAGAGTATTTTATAGTGCTTATTGTTTATTTCAATATTAAGTTTTATTTTTTCAATACTATTTCAAACTACTTTTTTAAGTAATTTTTATTACAATAAAACAATTTGGAATACTCCAATTTTTCTATCGTGGTATGAAATGAGTAACCTTCATGGAAAATTATACAAATCTGAACGAAACCTTTTCTTTAGGCGAAGGGATAGGTACACATCGGAAGTATGTTCCTCCTCGAGTATATTGAAGACATATTATTTTGTAATGCAGTTGAGGTATTTATTTTTGCATAACTAAAACGATTTTTTTACAATATACATTGAATTTTTAATTTTGTTCCAAGCTGAGTCTCTTCAAGTACAGTAATATTTTTGTAATAGAACGCGATTTATTTATTTTCATTAAACTTTATAAGCGTATTTTATTTTTAACATTTTCAGAATTTACAAGCTCGTCGTAATTTTTTTTAAGCAAATCGAACGTACTGGAATCAGCTATATTTTTTTAATCAAATGGTGGAATTGGTGAACGTTACATTGTGTACAGTGATCACATAAGCCAGCCTTATAACAGCCCTGTAGACGTCCAAAAAGACGTCCATACGTACTTTTCCATATAAATGCTTCATCTCTATGAGACATCTATAATGATGATCTATCTGGTGTCAAAATCCATTGATTATATTCTTAAACTTTTTTAACATATTCAAATTAAAAAATATTGTGAATGTTTTTATTCAATCCGCGGAAATATTTATACTTTAAAGTATATTACAGAAAAAGGTCACATATAATTTCATAATGAAAAGAATAACAAACGTTTGAATATAAGTATGGAGGCACGTAGGTGAAATATCATTTCACTGAGATGCTTTGTCGCCGTGGTAAATAAAACAGAACTAACTAACTAACTAACTAACAAACCATCACGCCGTTTCACTGCAGGGGTAGGCAGAGAGGATTGAACGCCACACTCTTCTATCCTGGCACACCACTTTTGCTTCGGCCACATTCATACATCTTCTCATACACGTTCTACGATTGTTGCGGCTTTTAACACGGCCATCCTCAAATACTTGTAGTACCTGATCGTGCCAGGTCTTTCGCGGACGCCCTCTATTCCTGTTGCCTTCAACATTCGCCTCATATATTTTCTTAACCATCCTTTCCTCGTTCATACGTTCCACATGACCAAACCATCTCAGCACTCCTTTCTTTATTCTATCTACCACACTACAGCCAGCATTGCATTCACTTCTAATTTGTTCATTCCTCACTCTATCGACTAAAGATTTTCCACACAAGCGTCTTAGTGACCGCATTTCAACCGCATTCAGTCTACTTTCATTCCTCTTTTGCCAATTCCAGGCTTCACTTCCATACATAAGGGTTGGCACTAGAACGCCATTATGTACCGCTAGTCTTGCTTCTTTTGACAGATTCTTATTGGCCATAATTGCATTTAGTGCACCATTAACTTTGTTTCCCGCAGTTACTCTCCTTTCGATATCATTCTCAGCCTCAAATAAAACAGCTGAGGCCAAAAACTGTAGTAACAAATTATAGTCGATAAAATGTAATGGGTAATCAATAATTTAAAGCCATTGAAATTAGTGCTTAAAATATGAATATTAAAAATGCTTTAGAATCACAAACTCCTAGCGGTAATACAAGTCTACATCATTGCCGCGTTTGGGTATTTGCTATCCCAGTATGCCGAGAATTTATATTCGGAATCGGATCATGTTCTGACTTCTGACATACCTACGTACATATACAGGAATACCTCGCACAGTCAGGGTAATAAGTTCCGCCATTGTGACTCCAGAACTTTATGAATACTAATAACTTCCCACTAATCGCGTATTTAAATACATACAGAAAATGTGAATTTGTTCCAAAAAAATTGTTTTCATAAGTAAACGCAATATAATAAATTATAATATGTTTAAATTAATTTTGGACAAATAAATTTTATTTAAAGTAATTTTTTTAAATTTATGAACACAATTTTTATTTTTTAAAAATAGCAATATATATTATTATTATTATTATTATTATTGATAATGGGCAGGCAGCTTAAGCTGATAGGCCCATATCACTGTCTCTAATTTGAATATCCTGCCCATATGAAAAATATGTCTGCATATTTTTCATCTTTGGGCCTTACTCATCATATATACGAATATATTGCAGAAGAGTATAGATATTACTTTTCGTAGAAACTAATTGTAAGGCTGTATTTAATATCGGGATCAACGTTCATGATATTCTCTGACAAAGTTTCAAACATTTCAATATTTTTTTATATTTGGCGTCATTGTAAAAATTACTCTCCCGTTTTTCACAAGCTCGATGTTCATCAATGTCTTTCATTATCAAGTTCATTAGTGTTTGCTGTGATGCACTGAATTACATTAACGTAAACTAATTATTGAAAATGCTGTATCGCATCCCATGACTTTAAGACCGCATAAAAATAAATCACACAGAAGAGAATTGACTGTATACTTACATATAAAGGGGGAAAAACCGTTCATTTTTACCCGACTGCACCACGCAAAGGAGGGTAATGTGCTTATCAGCCTAGGTATGTATGTAGGTTTGTTCCTTTGTGGCGCTCTAGAGACCAAACGCGTGGGCCGATTTTAATGACTCTTACGTCAATCGATTTGTCTTAATCTTGCGAGTGTCACTAAATAAGTAACAGTAATCAAAATTCAATATGGCGAAAACCATACGCCATATGTGGAAAAATAAAAAATGAAAGTTGACGAACTATGTTAAATGGGGTATCATTGAAGAGGTATTTGAAAATAATCTTTAGGTTTGTATTATCATTTATCATTTCAAATGACCATTTAGAATTTAAAGTTGGTTAGCAAGCATTCTTAGTTATATTTTCAATAGTTAATTATAAAGCTTGATATGAACGCGTATCAATCAATCAGGATTGATAGCCGCGAGACGCTTCGCGTCCTTTCTATATCAAGATTAAAATGCACTTGCCAAGGGAGGGGGAGCGGGAAATTTAAAAACACCAACCACCACTATTTGAATATTTACATAATTTATTTAATTAAAACACATTTCTTATTTTAAGACTTATCAACTAGAGAAATTACCACTAAACTTAGCTAACCCTAGCCTAAACGCAAGCAGTCCTGATTTACATAGTTTATCGTGTCTTTGTCACTTATCGCCACAAAAAAAAACATGTCGTTCACAAACACTCGTCGCATCACTCCTGGAGGCCGCGGGGGGGGCGAGCGCTCGCGCCCACGCGTTCGCCGCTGGCTCCGCGGTTCCGCGGTCGACTGGGGGCCATCTGGCCGCCGCGGTTCTCGTTCCAGGCCACGCGCGCTGTCCCGCCACGCCGCTGCATCCGCGCCGTCGCTGGATCCGCGTCATCGGGAGGGTCTGGTCTCCCTCCTGGAACTCCTCGTGGAGGACCGGCCGCCATCGAGGCAAAGCGGCCATCCTCGTCGCCGCGTCTTCTTCTCTGCGGGTGGTGTCCCGGGGCTGATACTCGCCTCACCGGGAGGGAGGTCGGGGCGAACTGATTCGGGCTTGCCGCGTCGATCTCTCCTCTCGCTGCCCAGGGAGCCTCTGCCCTTCACCCCTCTCCTGCTCCGTATCCGGGGCTTGCGAAATTGGCGCGCGAATCTTGTACACCAAATACACAGTAGGCAATGTTCGTGAATTACTGCTTGCGTTGTTATACCTAATACTAGTTACGAAATAACTATAACAAAACTTATTCTAAAATAACATTATCTTATTCTAAAATAATAATCTCATTCTAGGGCAAAACAGGAATGCGTTTTTTTTCTTGCATCTGTTTTGCCGGCCCAAAAAAAAAGGTCAACTTAAGGACGGAATTCCTAGAATAAAGCGATTCGGAGCGGCACAAATTAACGCGGTTATATCAAGCTAATTATTAAGAAAGTTCTTATATAATCGCATAATGGGTCTTATTATTAACGTGAAAAATAATTATCATAATATAATTAAATATTATTCTTAAAGTCGAATAACAAACCCAGATTTTTTATTTATTTACTTACTAATCATCACTCTAGTGGGCTTTTACAGTACAAGAAAATTAGAAGGATTTTTATATACCTTACATAAAACACATTTTTCATATAATAAATTAAACATTTATGATAAATGAAGAATATAAAATGTAACATTATAAATGTAATAATATAAAATGAACAATAGAATAGAAAAATAAATTAATATAAACGATGATTAGTACACAAGCAAACAGTAATAATAAGAAACCTTCAATATAATAGATAAATAAGATAAAAATATTTAACCAAAAAAATAAGTATAAAAGATAAAATCAAAACATATTTAAAACGGGAAATGAACAATAATTAGGACTCTTTAAAATAAATAAATATATATAATTTATGGGGAACAAAACATAAGTAAAAATTTACTACATTTTACAGGACTATTTTACTGTATGGAGTGTATCAATATCTTAAATAAATCAAAATGTTACATTAAATTATAATATTTTTTATGGCACCAATTATATGGTATAGATCTAGAAGACCACCAATAAACAAACAATTCCAGAGCTTAAAGAGGAAGTTCAATGTGAATATCGTTAATAAAACCATACCTTTATTATACGAGACTGTAAGGGAAAACTTCATCAACAAAAGAATATGAATTTTCCACAATCGCAATGTGTATATTTTATACGAAAATAAAACTCAATAAATAAATCAGCGCTGTTTGAAAAAAATTATGTAACAAAAAAAAATCAAACCTTATTGAAATACTCTTTACAAACTCAATTATATTCAAAGATTAATTTTTGTTAAAGATATTGATAATTGTGACTTTACTAAATATTAGGTCCTTACATATGAAATTGGCGTTTTGCCGTACTGGCGAATTTGATCTCAAATATCTTCTCTTTGGTTAGTAATTCCAAATCCAAATTTATACAGCTATTTACTCATGTATTTGTGTTTTGAAAATTATAATTCATTTGTTTTTTCCTCAATTGTTTTTTTCTTTGCGTCACTCAGTTTACAAAATGAAAAACTTGAAATATCGTGTTATTTACGAGTACGAGTTCCACCGTGGCACCAGTGCTGCAGAAACGGCTCGAAGGATTAATGATGTGTATGGCGACGGTGCCGCAAAAGAAAACACAGTGCGTTTTGGTTCCAACGTTTTCGTTCTGGAAATTTCGACCTGCAGAACAAGCCCCGTGGACGGCCGGAGACCAAAGTTGATAATGAAGAATTGAAGGCTATTGTGGAAGCGGATCCATCGCAAACCACATTCGAGTTAGCTGCAGGCTGCGTTGTTAGTGATAAAACTGTTTTAATCCACTTGAAGCAAATTGGTAAGGTGAAAAAGCTTGAAAGGTGGGTACCTCACAAACGCGCGTGGACTGCTGCGTTGCATTACTCAACCGGCACAATAATGAAGGGATTTTAAATCGAATCATTACCTGTGATGAAAAGTGGATCCTGTACGATAATCGGAAGCGCTCATCGCAATGGCTGAACCCTGCCGAACCAGCCAAACCATGCCGCAAGCGAAAATTGACTCCAAAAAAGTTACTTGTGAGCGTTTGGTGGACTAGTGCTGGTGTCGTTCACTACAGCTTTCTTAAATCTGGCCAGACGATTACGGCAGATGTCTATTGTCAGCAACTGCAAACCATGATGGAAAAGCTAGCTGCTAAACAACCGAGGCTGGTTAATCACTCTAGGCCACTGCTGCTTCATGATAACGCTAGACCACACACTGCACAACAGACGGCTACCAAATTAGAAGAGCTTCAATTGGAATGTCTAAGATATCCACCGTACTCTCCGGACCTTGCCCCAACAGATTACCATTTTTTTCGAAATTTGGATAACTTCTTGCAAAGGAAAAAATTCAACTCCGATGGGGCAGTCCAAACCGCCTTCAAAGATTTTATTGATTCCCGTCCGAATGGTTTTTTTAGTAAAGGGATCGATGAACTACCTATGAGATGGCAAATGTGCATAGATAGCAATGGTACATACTTTGATTAAATAAATATATTATAATTAAAAAAAATCGGCTTTATGTTCCTCCCATACTAAACGCCAATTTCATATGTAAGGACCTAATAAATGAAAGGAATAAAAATAACGTTTTAAACTAAAGTTTTTATTAATAATCAGTAAAAAGTTTCTGGGCTCAAACTTCACTGGAGGACTGTTCTAAAATTCAAGATAACTAAATGTTTCTAGAATATTTCATAAATTTAATATCCAAATTCTTAATTCGCACTAATTACCTCTAGTCACTCTTCTTTCTAGTCACTCATCCGAAGAACATTTATATTACGCTGTTTCTATTGCATAAATCACTTTCTCGAATATTCAATTTCGAATTCAATTCTCGAATATTCACTTTCTCGAATGTTAAATTTCGCACGTAAGTACTTCTCGCTAGGCGGTAGGTACTCGATTGATATTTATCACTCGGTTTAAAACGCGATTGTCAACTGTTTTCGCTATGGTTTGACGCTGGTAATAACGCGTTAGTCATACGTCAAACAATGACTGATGGCGTAGCAGCTGGCCGGCCTTCTTTTATAGATAAATGTCGCGTCTCGACGTTTTGAGAACTTACGAGTTGAGCCTGGTCATTTTGAGAGGTCTACAACCCCTAGGGGTCTTGGCTTCCTCAAGAGTCTTCCTCCACTCATCTCGGTTTTGTACCAGCTCTGTCCAGTTCAGAAGCTCCAAGGCAGATGTCTTTGAGGACGTTGTCGCTCCATCTTAATTTTGGTCTTCCTAAGTTCCTTCCTATCAGCCTTGAATTCAGCAGGGACTTTGGTGCTTGATGCTCGGTCATTCTCTTCACATGACTCAGCTACTGAAGTCTTTCCAGTTTTATAAATTTTGTAACCATTTGTTCCTTAAACAGAGTATAGAGCTCACTGTTGTAACGTCTGCGCCAAAATCCATTTTCTAGAACCAGTCCGAAGATACGCCTCAAAATTTTCCTTTCAAAAACATCCAGTGCTCGCTCATTCCTCTTAGTTAGTACCCACGTCTCAGCTGCGTACGTGAGCACTGGCCTAATAAGCGTTATGAGAGGTTTTAATATTGCCTAATTCTTTCGTGTTCTGCGATCTCGCTTCAGTAATGTTATTTTTAATATTTAACTCTTTAATGCCCAAATCGATTGCTGACATTGTCAGGCGTCATTTGAACACATATACTTCAAGTAATTATTATTTTTAGAAAATAACTTGTAACAAACACATCGTTTAGTTAAATAAATGCATTGATGGCATTTGAGTGCTCTGATGTGAGTATTTTTTCGAATCAGGTTTGTTACAACTTCTCTCTAGAACGTATTTGAATATCTCTTATCGTTAAGGCAGTGTTCGTAAAAAATGCACCCCTCAACCACTTTTTCATTGACTTTAGTTGTAAAATAGGTCACCATGAAAAGCCTTTTTATTTTAACGGGTGAAAATTTTTTTTGAAATCGAATGTGAACTTTAGAAGATTACTTTCTACATCCGAACTTAAAATTTTTACCTCTTTATATATTAGTGTAGATTATTTTTGTTGATGTTCGGAGACGAACAGAAAGATAATTTTTGTTCAAAACAATGCTATAGCTGGACGGTTATGTCGTTTGGATAACTATTCATATTATTATGTAGCCGTCAAACATCCCACAGTCGATTAAAATCCCTTCAAAATTTTCCTGTTTATAAAAGAGTTGCCATTTATAGCATTTGAACGAAATATTAATGATTCCTATAAATATATACAAAAAATAAACCTTGTAGCAGAGTACCATTTTGCTTTGGTGCAGATTTTGCGTAAAGACTACCTTCAGTAAATGACGGTGGACAATCATAAATTATAAATTCCGCTTCATTAACTCCAGAATATATTCAATAGTTAAAAAATATAAATCACCTGCCAATACGCTGTAAATTAATTTCTATGCATAGTAATTTATTAGGTATGGGAGAAGGAAAGTGGACCATCAGAGATAAAAAAATTCTAACGAAACGAAAGTATGCTCAAATAATAAATAGTAAATAAATATGTTTATTACTACGAAATGCAATAATCTGAAAAAAAAATTAAACTCTATTAACGAGATAACGTTAGAAAGTATTGCTGAAGAAAAAATATGTTTCCGACAGTTAAAATAGTTGAAGACAATATATTTCTTATGAATGACCAGAAAATAAAAGCATCGAACTTTTGAATAACAATGGAGACACTAAAAAAAATATTATAATAAGGTTTCAAATAAATATTAAATGTGAAATTTTTTAATATTCTCTAAATCTGGCAATTAAATACGTATTTGATGTAAATATTCCTGTACAGGTGGAATAATTTAACAATTTAGCTTTAAAAAAAAATCATGCATATACTTTTAGCATATATATTTGTCCCTTTCAAAAAATAAATTTCTTTAAATATATTTTTTTATTTTAGTATCAGTATTACAAATAATTTAGACCTCTATACTACAAGAGAGTCTTTTATCTCAAACACTTAAACAGAGGTTCCATTGTAGCGGATTGTAGATGCCACCAGCTATTCGTAATGTCAGATTACCATTCGAGAACACAAAAAATCGAAGAAGCATTGTCATTATAATATATTCAGAGATGCTATAAATTTCAGGTAAAAAAGAGAAGCTTTGAACAATGTTCACATCGGCAAAAATAATAGCAACAATTTATGTTACTGCCCAACAAATAGCTATTACGTGCTTGGTACCAGAAAAATGTAAGCCACGTCTTGGTGATGACAACTGGGTCATTCATTATAAATGAGAGAAAAGAGACAACTCAGAACTGAGAACAGACAATAATTTATATCTCAGAACGAGAGAATTCAGAAGGTCTGCATACAGTCCAAACCGAATTGTATCCAAAACATCTGCTCCGAAATTGAAAGTCATGGCGTACTTAATCAAACAAAAGACCTATTTACGAAAGTTAACCCCCTTCCACCTAATCGTGAGTAATCGAAGACAACACCAGGGAACTTATTCAAGTTCACGACAAAATCCTAGAACTACAGAAAAAGTAGAGTAATTGCGATATTAAAAACACAAACTCCAAATAAAATTACAAAGATTTATAATATTTACATGAAAACAAAATATATTAGTTAATTTCATATGAAATGTCGACTTAATAAATAATACAAGATTTTTAAAATTTGTAATTTAAAATATTTATTACCATTTGGTTCAAAAATGACTTTCTCCCGAGGAGTTACTTACTTAAATATATGATTTTGATTTAAAAAATTGTGTTATGTGGATTCAGCAAAAGATTTTATTGGGGTATATTGGTTTTGGAAGATATCATTGCATAGAAATAGTTCCGAATATCAGAAAAGATGTCAGTCGGCGAAAGGTTTGTTGAGTAGGGAGAAAGCGGGGAACGCATAACCCAAATCTATCAATTTTGCGATTGTGGTTTGTGATATATGTGGTGTAGCGGTGTTATGCAACTAGAAATTGTCGGTTTATATCTGATCTTTTTGCGTATAATCGGTAATATTAATAATACTTTTGAAATCCATGGACCACTTCAATCACTTCAGGTGAATAATCCTGCTACAGTTTTTAATACAGAAACATAATATTATTTTTAATCTAATTCAATGTAACTAGCAGTTAAACAATCGGCCATTGGCAATTGGCTATCAGCTGTACTGGCCATTGCTTGGCTATTAATATCTACGATTACTATCACCTATTGCCTGCTACTTTTCATACGATTTGCTCATTTATTGAAACTGGTAATGGTAAAACTACGCACTGCATACTGCGTTTTTGAAGCAATCATTATATAGATGTTACGTCGCTGTGTATGCGTTCAAGTTAGATGCATTTTCAACTAAACGTATATTCTAACCTAAAAATTAAAAGTAAAAAATATAATTTTTGATATATGTCGCTTTAAAGTGTCTGGAATGTTAAATAATGTATAGATAATAATATTTCTACTAATATCTAAATGTATTTAAAATAAATTGTAGACCTTTTTTTTTTAAATATACGATTGATTCATTTTTGAAGCTGGCAATTGAAAAAATGTACTATTTATGCGTATTTAGCGCAATCATAAAATGCATAGATATTGATAATTACCTAGAATGCTTTACTCAGACAATTCTTTTTTAGAAATTCGTTTTAAGCGAAGCAAGATAAAAGTCTAGGCAATCGAAGTAATGCCGGTTACGGTGTGGGTTGTTACACAATTTTTTTTTCATAAATATTATTCAAAAAGTGTAATGATATTTGATTTAAATTTTTCTATCTAACCTGACTCCCGTAAGTCTTTAAACAGTTGCGATATGATATATCTTCTTTAGGAATAAGTTAAATGTCTTTAAATTTTTAAGTACCATTAGTATGTCCGTTTCATTCCACCTCTTTTAATTCAATTGTATAAAATGTACGATATCGCTGTCATATATTATATTTAAAAGTTCTTACAATGCGAATTCTCCACCCTCAGGCTTCCAATCTTACAAAATGAAACCTGCAAATTTTGTCAGTTTTCAGAAACGATGCTTCCTAATGTCAATAACAACTTGTCAAACGGTTTCATCAAATATATAGCTGAGCGCTGTGAGCGAATTAGTAATCATTATTACAGATATGTAATTGAGCCCTTGCCCGGAATAACGTTGTATCCAACACAAATGTCGATTTTGAGTTATTGATGGAGTTATGTTAGGTATGTTATTATGCATCGATTAAGGTAAATAATATGTCAAGAAAAAAATATTTAGGCTTCTGGCTGCATTTTAAAGTTATTGGTTTTTGAAATAACGTTGTATAGTGTTTTTCAAAATGGCGTCGCCGAGCGTCAATATCGTGGAGCGTGGTTTAAAATCACATGAATAAAGGGAGAAAACGAACATCTAGTGTTTTAAATTGGAAAGATATCAAAGCCAATAAGTTGAAGGATGCAGGAAAGGAGTTTTTATCCAGAAAAAATATTATCAAACCTGCAATTGACCCGCCAGAACATGTTTGTGGAATAACGTTGTATACGATTTGGCAGTTCTGATTGATATTGTGATTTCATATGTGACAATATTATTTTGTCGAACGTTAACCGATTTTACTCAATTGATTTATCCATATTGATATTTGAAATGCTTTTTGATAATAATGCTGGCTTTATAGTGCTCTTTATATCGTAACTTAATATAACACCGATACAAAAAGTTTATTTAATTCCTCATTCTTTTTCGCAGGGTCGAGTTTGTGCCAAAAATGTTTAAATCCGGGATGTTTTCTCCATTTTAATATCAAGATTAATATTTACTCAGTATTCAGGTTACTGAATTACAATGGTAAAAGTAATCATCTCGTCTTGTGTATTAAGAAATTGAATGTCTGACGCCGTATTCAGCAAACAGACGGAGATATGTAATAGTATGTACGAGAGACTTATCGTTCCGTAAAAGCTCTTTACCTACTAATGATCTCATCACAATCAGAGCTCAAACCTTCCACAAAAAATTAAAATCATGGACCTCCTATAGCTTTCTACCAACTATTTGTGGAAGGAGGGCAAGATTGGCTACCGTTTCATGCAGTTAGGGAGCCTGGAACTAATTTCAATGTATTCCAATCTACTGCCAATAAGACTGTTAAGCTCAAGGACCTCGATGACATTTGTGAATTCATGTTACTTGAGCACATGCTGCTTTTAAAAGGCATTATCAAGTAAAGCAGAATAAAAAAATCCATTTTGCGGAATAACGTTGTTTGTGAAAATTTCATATACAACGTTTTTCCACTGATTCAGCATGTTTTATTACAATAGATTCAAATTTAATTGACTTTTCCCCCTATTTTATATTGAGATTAGTTAAGAATTATATATTTGTTATATTTAAAATATAAAATTTAATAAATTGTAACTGGTTTCGTTTTTTCAATTTTTCTCGGAATGTGAGTATTGTTGGATACAACGTTATTCCGGGCAAGGGCTCAATTATAAAATGAAATAAAATTACGATGATTTAGATAGAATATGTATAAAAGGTGTACCAGAGCTAGCAGCAGAAACTTGGCCGGTAGATTCCTGCCGATGCTTACGTCTAAAATGTTCAAGCAACCATGATCTAATAATATCAATAGTTATGGACATATGCAATAACAAAGTTTGCATTTTTTTTATATAAGTTTGCATTTTGCAATACTTCTGACTTATTTTTTTCAAAAAGTTGAACTATCATTACAGTAACTTATATCGATTACGAAAAATTCATTTGCTTAAATACAACTTAATTAAAATGATAAATCTTGTAAAAAAATCATTTTTCAATTTTTGCAGGTTTTTATCATTTTATTCGACTTGTATTAAAGCGAATGAATTTTTCATAATTGACATCAGTTACTGTAATGATAGTTCAACTTTTTGCAAAAAATTATTAAGAAATATTGAAAAAAAAAATGCAAACTTTGATATTGCATATATCCATAAATATTGATATTAGCTCATGGTTGCTTGAACATTTTAGACTCGTAGCATAAGCAGGAATATACCGGTCAAGTTTCTGCCGCTAGCTCTGGTACACCCTGTATATTGAATAAACCATTATCTAAATATAATAATTTCGTTGTATGTCCGTCTATCCGTCAGATCGTGTAACATCCGTAATATAAAATAATAACATACGTAAATAAATAACGAGCTTGAACCCCGGGCGAGCAAACCCAAATGCGGCAACCCGGCGACGTTGCCACCACCGCATGTGTATCCCATCAGAAATATACTACATAAAGTACTTAGCAAAGACGTGAAGCAATATTCCATCATTTTTTACGGGTTTACACCTGGTAAAAAATACTTTTCAATCTTTACAATTGCTACGAAAACTATGACCAGTTTGGTGACTTATAAAATAAAGCTAATTATTTGTGTTTTATTAAAATTATACATTCTACAAGACGTCCGTAATTTGATTTCTGTCTCTTGGAACAAGGATTGCCTCTCGGATAAATTCAATGTTTAGTGATCTGGGCCAAATGAACTTATCAAATATGAACATGAAACAATAAAAATATCGATAAAAAACTAACCCATAAAAACCAAGTTTTTACAATACTCCCTTTCTCATTTTTGGGTTTCCTTTCTACCACATGCGTCGGAATCTCCATACAACTTACTGATTTGTATGAAAAAACCGTTAAAAATTTGAAAAATCCAAAATTATACTATAATTATTATTTTTTTAACGAAAATTTGATAGATCTTCTCGATCATCGCTGGGAGTCTGCTTGCAAATTTTCAGCTCGATTGGATCACGGGAAAAGGGTTAAAAATCGATCCAAAGTTTTTTCGTCAGGCAAGCAAGCAAGCAGACGCCAGGAGTTAAAAGAAAGGAAGTAAAAACATAAATTCTCCTTACAATAAATGTTATACTATACAAAACAAAAAAAAAACTGTTTTTTTAATAGTGTACGTTAACAACCGCTTCCCAGAAAACCATTATTACAGAAATAATCATTGTCAAATTTATTTTTGCCACACTCTACAATTCGACATATCACCCGGTGCGGGACTCTTTCCATTAATTATGAGAAGAGGATAACACTATCGCGTTGTCAGTTGCAGGTTCAGAGAGGCTGCGTTGTCAGGACGAGAATAACGAGACAGGAGGACCCGGGACAGACGCCGTCGCCGGGTCGCATTAAGGGACCGCATCGCCTTGAAGCATCAAAATACATTCGAATTAAATTAAAAAAAATGACGTTACTAAAGCACACGTTAAATTCGTTTTACTATCATTGTTTACGACAAACACGAGTTAATATTTTTCATTAACGAGATATTTAAAAAAATTTAAAGAGAGTTATATGCTGTCCTGCAAAGGCCCTTCAAAGGAAATAATTTCCTATCAAAAAAAATAATATTTTTTTTCTAAATTAGTTAAAATAAATAAAAAGTAAACTTGTAAACTTCGTCGTAGACAATGTTTTTAGTAAGATGTGTTCAAAATTTGAACAAAATCTGCATAATAGTTTTTGAGATATTATCACCATCAGTATGAAAAATGAGTTTCTAGAAAAATGCGAAAGAATAATGCAATTCATTTAAAAATTCACCTAAGACGCTAGATTTAAATTGATATAACTCAAACCAATTTTCGTATTTTTTGAATGAAGGAAATGGTGGCTCAAATTATTCTTATAACTTCAAGCTATATGATAAAGATGAAAAATTACGCTTTTTTGAAAATATCAAGGCGATGCAACCCCTTAAGGAACTATCGGCCGTGAGACCTGTCAAATTGTGGACACCCCATTATTACGTTAGGTGACTGCGTCGAATAAAATGTAAATTCTGCATAATGATGTACCATTTCAAAAAGATACACTAACTATCGAGTATTGCCAATTTTAACATTTACTTGCAGAACAATTTTATCACTTAACTCGACTGCGAGATTTTACCTTAAAATTAAAATTTATTAAACTAGTAGGTACTTGGATGAATGACAAATTTAAGGGTAGTCAAATTTATTTACAACTTCCTTAATAAATTTATTATTAAACTCAAGACACTCGTGTTTTTACATTTATTAAAATGGTTATTAACAACATTTTGTTCTCGTAGTTTTTTATCCCCCTGACGAAAAAAGACCGCTTTAGGAACTGTTCGAATAGTTACGTAATAATTTTGATTAAGTATTGTTGATAAAAAATTAAAATGCATATATCTAATAGATGTTACAAAATTTATTTAAATAAAATTATTCAAAACAGCAAAATCATTTCACTTAAATTTAAAGGAAAATTATCTTAAAATCGTGATTCTTTAATTAACTTTTTAATTAATTCTTCAAATACTTAAATTCAGTAAGAGCTCTTATATTTATGTTCCAGCGAGTAAATATTTTATAATTTGGATCAAGGAGAAAATTTAAGAATTTTTTATATTTAATGAAATTCACACCAATTATTAAGTGCAATATTTTTGCTTCGATTTCATTATATAAAATAAATTTGCGTATCAAAATTAGTTGAATCATAAATTATTTTTTTCTTTAAATTATACTCTCACTAGATCCTACAATCCTGCGTTGTAACAAAATGTTTGTATTTGAGTATAGTTCTTTTTTTGTGAACTTGATAAATAATTGGAGCTTTTCATTTCAAATCAAACCATCATGTATTCCAATTTTCTGTGTTCCAATGAACTTTTTGGCCCACGTTTCGGATCCCATTGCAGAGTCCATCATCATAATATGATGAGTTTTTGTAAGCGTTGATGTTTTGGTTAAGCATTAGCATGCAATACCGTGTCAGAAGCATGGTACTGCCACGTAACACATGAACACAGAGACACTCTGCTTTTGACGTGGTGTTGTTAGCCAGTACTTAGCACGACACTTACAAAGTCTCACGCTGCTTTTAACACGGTATTGCATGCCAATACTTAACCACAACATCAACACTCATAACATCACATCAAACCTGATGATGGACCCTAAAATAGGATCTGAAACGTCATATCGTTGCACCATATTCTATATAGAAATAGAAAAACAGGAAGCAATTTCTTCTTGCCATCGTGGTTCTTTGATGACACATGTTTTTAAATCTCTTATATTAGGTCCTTACATATGAAATTGGCGTTTAGTATGGGAGGAACATAAAGCCGATTTTTTTTAAATATAATATATTTATTTAATCAAAGTATGTACCATTGCTATCTATGCACTTTTGCCATCTCATAGGTAGTTCATCGATCCCTTTACTAAAAAAACCATTCGGACGGGAATCAATAAAATCTTTGAAGGCGGTTTGGACTGCCCCATCGGAGTTGAATTTTTTCCTTTGCAAGAAGTTATCCAAATTTCGAAAAAAATGGTAATCTGTTGGGGCAAGGTCCGGAGAGTACGGTGGATGTCTTAGACATTCCAATTGAAGCTCCTCTAATTTGGTAGCCGTCTGTTGTGCAGTGTGTGGTCTAGCGTTATCATGAAGCAGCAGTGGCCTAGAGCGATTAACCAGCCTCGGTTGTTTAGCAGCTAGCTTTTCCATCATGGTTTGCAGTTGCTGACAATAGACATCTGCCGTAATCGTCTGGCCAGATTTAAGAAAGCTGTAGTGAACGACACCAGCACTAGTCCACCAAACGCTCACAAGTAACTTTTTTGGAGTCAATTTTCGCTTGGGGCATGGTTTGGCTGGTTCGGCAGGGTTCAGCCATTGCGATGAGCGCTTCCGATTATCGTACAGGATCCACTTTTCATCACAGGTAATGATTCGATTTAAAATCCCTTCATTATTGTGCCGGTTGAGTAATGCAACGCAGCAGTCAACGCGCGTTTGTTGATTTGCTTCACTCAATTCGTGAGGTACCCACCTTTCAAGCTTTTTCACCTTACCAATTTGCTTCAAGTGGATTAAAACAGTTTTATCACTAACACCGCAGCCTGCAGCTAACTCGGATGTGGTTTGCGATGGATCCGCTTCCACAATAGCCTTCAATTCTTCATTATCAACTTTGGTCTCCGGCCGTCCACGGGGCTTGTTCTGCAGGTCGAAATTTCCAGAACGAAAACGTTGGAACCAAAAACGCACTGTGTTTTCTTTTGCGGCACCGTCGCCATACACATCATTAATCCTTCGAGCCGTTTCTGCAGCACTGGTGCCACGGTGGAACTCGTACTCGTAAATAACGCGATATTTCAAGTTTTTCATTTTGTAAACTGAGTGACGCAAAGAAAAAAAAAATTGAGGAAGAAACAAATGAATTATAATTTTCAAAACAAAAATACATGAGTAAATAGCTGTATAAATTTGGATTTGGAATTCCTAACCAAAGAGAAGATATTTGAGATCAAATTTGCCAGTACGGCAAAACGCCAATTTCATATGTAAGGACCTAATATTCCACATTCCCATTTAACATATTGCATCAGTATATTCATGAATACTTTCTAAAGGTCACTTAAAAAGTGCATATTTTAGTCGCTTGGATCGTAACGTGAGGAGTACAAGTGAAAAACAATGGTAGTAAGTTTATTTCCTTTGGGTTTTAATAATAAATACTATTTTTTATTTAATTATATTCACATTATTATATTCATTAAACACCTTCAAATATATTATACTGTCTGTCAGAGATGGATTTTTATAGTTTTTTTCAAAAATACTTGTTACGGTGTTGGATTTTCATTTTCCAATAAACACGTTCGCTAGAGCAGAGTCGTGTTTTGGAAGGTACTGAAACACCATCCTGATAATTGGAGCTTTTCCAACAATAAAACTGTTAAGAGAAACAATTTCACGAAGGCTTTAATTTCTAAGCACGTAACGGACTGCATACAGACGACCGGGAAAACGGAGTTTCCTGGAATGAAATTTTTATATGTATTTTTTCCCTTTGGAAGAGATTTCGTAACGATTCTGAAAATGGTACTGTGCTTTGGATTTAACATAATTACTTAGTTTTGTCATAAATTAAAATGAATAATCGCATTTTTTAACTTAGATTTTTAACTTTAGACACACTCTAGATAATATTTTCAAGGTTATTGAAAGTTATTTTTTCAATTGGTTGAGCAACTTTGTGGATTGAATTTTAAATTTTTTTTTATTTCTTTAATCTTTTTTCTTCTTTTTTGAAAGTTGTTTATTTAATGTATTTACTATTTAATAACAAATATGTCTCTAAAGATTTATGGTTGGTCATATAAAAAGTAAATGGGGCGCTTTTTGGCCTAGCAGTAAAACACTTGCATCCCAGGAGATCAGCCACTTAGAGTTCTTTTCATATCCCAAGGGCTTAACGTACGTTAAGCCTCCATCACAATCTCCATGTTGCAATATATCTCTCATACTTAAAGGGCGCAACTTCTGGTTTGTGTTTTCTGAGGTACTATGTCGTGTTTTTACGACATAGTGCCTTTATGGTCGACATTTTGGATCTCATTGGATCCTACGGGTCCATCATCAGAGATGATGTGTCCATCATTATAATAATATTCAAAAGGAGCTTGTTCCTAAATTTGATCGATAGAAAATATAATTTATTAATTTATTTCGAAAATTGTAATAGAAAATACTACACAACCCTCTTATGTTAAGAAAATGCAATATCCAAAAATAATTTATTACAGTCATCGAAGATTATTAATTTAGAATATACCTACTGAATTCGAGGTTTTATTGGAAACAAAGCCTATATATTTATAGGAAACATGATTTTGGAAGGGATAGATTTAATATATTCTAAATTTGTAATCCTCGGTGTATGCATTAAAAATATTTTTTGGATATTGCTGCCTTCCTTTTGTACTCCACATATATATTATCAGTCAAATACATTATAAGTACACTGTTTCATTTAAGGTGCGACTAGCAGGGGTTAAATTAATAAAAATATTTATGTGACATAAAGTTCAGCAATCACGTGGAAGAAGAATCAGAAAACACAGCTTCTCCTGCTTTGATCCATAATCCAATCCCCTTTTTGTTGTGTCCTTATCAGGTACATAACATACTACATAATATTATTTTTTTCTAAAATATGTTCCCGTTATATAAGCATTCCAAAAAGTATAGATACGTTATTTCTAAATGCTTGTTATATAAAAGCTATCGAGTAGGTTAAGAGGACATTTTTTTACATTAAAATATATTACATAGGCACTTAATTAAGTAAATTATTATTTTTTCATTGTTTCTGTCCCATCGAAGTTAAAAATTTATAAATGGGAACGAAGATTAAGTATATACATTTTTAATTTCAATAGTTATTAATATACCACATAATAATAATTAATGCAGTATAAAACGAATATGCACAAAATAATAAAATGATGTTGAATAACTTTATAAATAAATGTTGAATAACTTATATTATAAAATATATAAATACAAGTTTATTGTAAATGTATGCACAATTAAGATAATATATTTTTTTATAATATTATTTTAATTGCGCATACATTTTATATATTTTTAATCATGATGTAATAATGGATTATTAACAATATTTAACTATATTAACTATATTTTTGAAAGAACTCGGGTATAAATTTACTTAACAATATTACCTTCATTAACTCTTCTCTTCCCTTTATATTCCCGTTGCAACCACAACCACCCTTCCACCAGTAACCTCCACTCATTTTTTCAGTACGTAACCTTTATTTATTTTTGAACTTAATTATTTAAATTTGAATAGAATCATTGTTAACATTCTTTATTTAAAAAGCAGTCAGTTTGATACTTCACTAGTCGATGAGAGATACTGATTCTCTCTAAATTGGTACAAATTTAAAAACCCAAATACAGATAACAAAGTAAATATAAATAAATATTTTTAATAATCTATCATTATGATTCTCTATAATGTAAACACCAAATCCATCTATAATATGATTAAATAATTTTGTGTTTTTATATTTATTTTTCAGACTATTGAAGTACTTGATTCCTAGGTATGTGTATGACTAAAATTCATTTCTCATCATTTTATTTTTAATATAAATAGCGACGAATTATGGTAGCATATTAACCTAAAGAACCACTCGATACAAAAAAAACAGTTCATTGTTCAAATTTGTCCATCCCGCGTTAGACTGTTGAAAGGTGATAATGATGATTATTTAAAGGAAATGTGCTAAATGAATATATCCTGACTAAAAAGCATGGTGCAACCATTACTAAGCAAAGTTTCGAAATTACTCATTCACTCTGATATAAAATCCTCACAGGAGTCTCCCGTTTATTCAGAAAAAAAGCCACGTCGGACATCAAAGGAACCAGGAATGCTGACCTGGCTGTTTACATTTTGTCGTAATTATCAACTTTTTATGAGTATTTTCAGAAAACGTTTTGATATTTAATGGCGCTGCAGAGAAATTTAGAACTGTCTGCACTTGGCAAAATAGATAGTTAATTTATGAGCTGCAAATCTAGCGCAGCGCAGTGGACAAGAAACAAAATCATGATACAATATATTTTTTAGTTTGCATTTTTTAAGTTAAATTTGTATTATGTTGTTACTGCCTTAAGAGGGTTAAAAACGTGTGTATGAGAAAGAGGAGTACAGCCACATTTTTAAAATTATACAATTATTCATATATTTAATAGACCATACATTAACAATGGAGATAAAAGAGCTATTTCTACTTTAATAAAATGAACGAATCCACTTTTAATTGAATTATCGACACATTTCTGGGTTCACATTTCTGGGTTGGGTGGTTCCCTCTTCAGGATACAACGTATACGAAAAATTAAAATTGAGAGTAGAGACATTAACAAAAACAATAAATAAATAAATGGGAGTTGAATAACTAATGTGAAAACAAATGTGGCAGCCCTCCTAGCCCAGCGGGCAAAGCACTGGCCTCTCACAAGGAGGGTTCCGGGTTCGTTTCCGATCAGGTCATAATTAATGTATGTAATTTACTCAAGCCTGGGTGTTTTTTCGATGTGGTTCGCTTCAGTAATAGGGCCTCCTGGCCCACTTAAGCGTCAAAAATAAATTAAAGGGTAATTATTTGCAAAAAGTGTATGATTATTTATAATATTCAATTTGCTGTAAACAATTTTTATAATTTATAATAATTGTAATCTGACTTCTCCTGAATTGATAAATCCTGGCCTATTGAATTTCATTATTGTATGTAAAATTTCTAAAAGTTTGTTAATATGGAAAGAATGGTTTGTTTAAAAAAAATGACTAGAAAAATCAGAATAATATATTTTATTTATTTATTTATTTATTAATCTCCATGCTTCCAATTTGAATTTTTAGTGAACTTTGAATCCTGAGGAAGCAATTATTGGCCCCGAAACATGTTAATAATTCTAAATAGTAGTAGTTTCAATAATAATAATTGAAAGTAGTTGTTTTATTCAAATAAAGTTCAATTAGATTCTATATTCAATTATTAATTAAATATAATATAATTGATTTAATGTGAATCCCTTGGATTTGAATATTATAACATTATTTGTACATAAAGGACTAAAGGACTTGTTTGTTCTGGTATTAACACTTTCACTACTTATCAAAAGGTTCTACTAATCATCATTTGGGAATGTAATTCGCTAAATAAATCATATTGATGTAAATACCTTATTAATGTAGGCTTTACCTTTAACTTCACATTTATTTAAAAATAAATTAAATGTCTCTTTTTTTCCACTTTAAAAAAATAGTGCCATTAGTAGTAACATATGTAAAACATTTGTTTTCGATAAGTTAAGTAATGAACAAATTAGAAGTGAATGTAATGCTGACTTAGTATTATAGATAGAATAATATGGAAGAAACGCTCAGATGATTTGGTCATGTGGACCGTATGAGTGAGGAGATAATGATAAAGAAAATATATATATGAGGCGAGTGTTGAAGGTAGCAGGAAAAAAGGGCGTCCGCGAAAGATCTGGGATGATCAGATAAATATTTTAGAATTGCTCTATTAAAAGCTTCAACAATCGAAGCGCGTATGTGAAAACATTTATGAATGTGGTGGAAGCAAAAGTGGTGTCCCAGAATAGAAGCAGAGACGTTCAGTCATAACATTTAAGTAAGAGTTGCATGTACACACTTACATATTTCTAAAAAAAAGAAATACACAAAAAAATTTCCCCTATTTTTATTTTTTGGTTTGTTTATGTCTATACTTCCAATTTTTGTTATATGTTGTCATCCTTATGAAGGAAACATAACACCATCAGCCCCAATACATGTTGATAATTCGATAAATAGTAGTTTTCTTTTTATACAAAGAGTTTTCTTTTTATTAATATAAATTCTTCTTACTAATATAAATATATTTAGCTGACAGTATAAAATGATATATTGTAATCTGAATAATATTGTAATACTTATGATAGGAATATTACGGGATAATATATTTATTTTACATTTTTCATGTGTTTATCGACAACATATGCTTCAGTGCTCTGGCTGCACGCTAGGGTGGGCAAAAATTTTTTTTTTCATTTCTTAAGGGGCACAGCGATAAAAAGGTGCCAAATGGTCCCAAACTAACATACATAAAATATCATTACATTGTGATAAGTTTAACTGCTTCCGGATTGATGACCGGTTTGTTATAAAAATTCACCCTTCATGTAAAGATGGAGCATGGCACCTGTTCAAACTCACCACTGCAACAGGATATTTGTCCACAGAACTGAAAGCCATAATAGAATCTCTAATTCAAAGAAACAGTTACTTCGCACACCCTGAAAATTAATTAATCGCAATGCTGACTGACTTGTTTCAACTACCTACATACTATAAAATTGGATGCATTGACTTATACAGATGTCATTGACTGGTAGGAGAATATATCCGATCCACCAATATTGAAATCCATACCTGACGAAGACATCCAACTGTTTGTCGCCCAAAAAGCAGAAAAAACCTCTCATTACCACGCCTGCCATGCTGCAAAAAAGCTGATGAAGGGGCAGTCAAGGCTGTGAAGCTTTAGCAACATTGTGCAAAAATCTGAGAGAGAAGGCTTCATAAAAAACAAATATTATCTCGGAAAGCCATGCCGAAATTCGATAATAAGAAGGATATTTGGTTGTTTCAAACATTATAAAAATAATAATATTAATGCTATTTTTGTAAACATTTACTTGTAATAAATAAACTTAACTCGCACAAGTACATTTTGTTTTATTATTTAACTTTTATATGCAATTCAAACTTTTTTAAATTATTTAATGAGATATTTTTCCAAAATATGTATTCTTCAAAGTCAATCCGGAGGCAGAATATGATATTTCATTGTAATGAACTTTTATAAGTGAGCTAAAAACATCATTTAGCATCCTTTTCTTGCTGTGCCTAATATTAGGTCCTTACATATGAAATTGGCGTTTTGCCGTACTGGCAAATTTGATCTCAAATATCTTCTCTTTGGTTAGGAATTCCAAATCCAAATTTATACAGCTATTTACTCATGTATTTGTGTTTTGAAAATTATAATTCATTTGTTTTTTCCTCAATTGTTTTTTTCTTTGCGTCACTCAGTTTACAAAATGAAAAACTTGAAATATCGCGTTATTTACGAGTACGAGTTCCACCGTGGCACCAGTGCTGCAGAAACGGTTCGAAGGATTAATGATGTGTATGGCGACGGTGCCGCAAAAGAAAACACAGTGCGTTTTTGGTTCCAACGTTTTCGTTCTGGAAATTTCGACCTGCAGAACAAGCCCCGTGGACGGCCGGAGACCAAAGTTGATAATGAAGAATTGAAGGCTATTGTGGAAGCGGATCCATCGCAAACCACATCCGAGTTAGCTGCAGGCTGCGGTGTTAGTGATAAAACTGTTTTAATCCACTTGAAGCAAATTGGTAAGGTGAAAAAGCTTGAAAGGTGGGTACCTCACGAATTGAGTGAAGCAAATCAACAAACGCGCGTTGACTGCTGCGTTGCATTACTCAACCGGCACAATAATGAAGGGATTTTAAATCGAATCATTACCTGTGATGAAAAGTGGATCCTGTACGATAATCGGAAGCGCTCATCGCAATGGCTGAACCCTGCCGAACCAGCCAAACCATGCCCCAAGCGAAAATTGACTCCAAAAAAGTTACTTGTGAGCGTTTGGTGGACTAGTGCTGGTGTCGTTCACTACAGCTTTCTTAAATCTGGCCAGACGATTACGGCAGATGTCTATTGTCAGCAACTGCAAACCATGATGGAAAAGCTAGCTGCTAAACAACCGAGGCTGGTTAATCGCTCTAGGCCACTGCTGCTTCATGATAACGCTAGACCACACACTGCACAACAGACGGCTACCAAATTAGAGGAGCTTCAATTGGAATGTCTAAGACATCCACCGTACTCTCCGGACCTTGCTCCAACAGATTACCATTTTTTTCGAAATTTGGATAACTTCTTGCAAAGGAAAAAATTCAACTCCGATGGGGCAGTCCAAACCGCCTTCAAAGATTTTATTGATTCCCGTCCGAATGGTTTTTTTAGTAAAGGGATCGATGAACTACCTATGAGATGGCAAAAGTGCATAGATAGCAATGGTACATACTTTGATTAAATAAATATATTATAATAAAAAAAAATCGGCTTTATGTTCCTCCCATACTAAACGCCAATTTCATATGTAAGGACCTAATAGAAATCTTTTTTTTTTCATACAACGGTGGCCCACCCTGCACTGCAAGCGCCTGCATAGATAAGAACGGTATTCAATATTCTACATTGTCTACCCCTATTTTTTCATAAGAAATCTGTATATAAAAAAAATAATTTGAACCGCGATACTTTGATTTATGTGTATAAAAAGTCCTCCTTTGAAATCATGTTGAAAATTCACTTAGTCGTTAGGAACTTAAAATCATAATTAATATAAACCCAAAAAAAAAATGTTCAACTCAAATATCATATATTCAGTTTATACAAGTAATTTGCACAAATTTATTAAAATGTCTAACCACAATGTTTTTGCATTATATATTGAAAACAGCGTATTAATAATTCGCTTTAGCTCGGTTTCAGGTATGGCGGTCCTCTTAGGTGTATTACGGAGTCTTTTATCTGTTTACTAAGTAAGGTCACGTGGAACCTTTTATCTATACCTGTGAGGTCATCTGTAGCCCATAATTTATGTTACACCTGACCAGGCCGCTACGGTGGTGGTCAGATATCCTCAGGTCATTAAATGGCAGAGATAGAGACTACACAAATCGCTTAGCTGCCGTAATGTGCTTTATATCTCTAGAGGCAAATGTTATTGATGCTACGAATATTTTTTGGATGATATTATGCTTAATGTTTACGTTATAGAAATCGATAAATATAAAACCCTTTTCGACGTTATCGATTATTGAAGATGTGCCTATAAAAAGGGTCAATAGTAGGTAACAAAGTGATTTTATTATTTTAAAATGGTGTATATAATAGAATGCATCATGTGTGGTATTTTATTTTTCACGATTTTAATTCCATCTTAGTGAAATTCAATCTCAAAAGTTGGCTTACTTGGAAAAAGGGTCATTTGTTAGCAACCGATGACGGATATCGACAGTTCGACGATGTCATTTATTTGACAACATGAATTAATAGAGAAAAATTAAAATGAACGTCCATGGCATGTGAGCACTAGAAAAAAAATCTGAAATTCTGGATATTTATTTCAAGTGTTTTTTCCCTCTCCTGTAAAATTTTGTTTTTGCAGAAAGATAATTTTTATAAGGATGCTAAATATATTCCTACATGCGAGGGATATATAAGCAAGGGCAGCAATATCCCACTGAGGTGTTTCGGAGATTAATACAAAAAACCTGGCACTACTCAAGGAAATTTCTCTGAAACCTACATCTAATGCATGAGTAGCTTGTTGGTCTTGCGGTTAGAACTCTCGCCTCGTGATCCAAAGGTCGCAGGTTCGAATCTCACTTCAGACAAGCAAGTTAGTCAAGCGTTTAGCTTAATCTGAAAATAGTAAGAATATTGATGTGATACGAATTCCGTGTTCGCATCTCTATTTTTTTAAAAAAAAAAAATCATTAATTTTTTCTTTGCACGAATTTAAAACGAAATAAGATCCAATATTTATATTACACATTAAACTGAATTTAGAAATAAAATTGCGTTTTCATAGTCATTTTTTGCATCAAAACATCGATTCGCGCGAACAAATTTTATTAATTTGAATGATTGAATTTGGTATGTTACCTACATTACAACGTTGGGATGTTTTGCGCACTCTGCACGTGCGTGGGCACAAACCGCGACGTTGTCAAACGTCAGATTGTACGTGAAATGAACGTATTTACAATATTAAATATTTCGATAATATCATAAATCCGTATATATTTAGCCAAAACCATATTGTAGGCGTGAAACTCAATTGTTTTTGGCATTATGATATGCTCTTAAATAACAATAAAGTAATATTTGCCTGGAATATTCGTTTTATAGTGACTGTATATTGATAAAATAAAACATCGACAGAAACGCGCCTGCCGCTCGGCGTGGCACCGGGCGAGTGACAACATTTCTCTCCGTATTTTGGAGCATAATCATATCGTGTTTTTATTTTATTTTTGAACACTAATTAACTTGTTTGTAATAAAAAAAACTATCTTTGCGGGATTAACTATAATATATCTTTAAAATCGCCTTATTATATGAGTAAAAGCGTTTGAAAATCTTCAAAAAACGTAAACATTTCTTGCATTTTTAAAAATCTATAACTTTATTAATGTTGAATGTTTCTTAATTCTCTTATAAACCAAATTCTTATCGTGGTCTATTAAAAATGTTGATAAATAAATAAAATGGTAGAAATATTTCAGTCAAGATATATTATAGAGACGAATCCACTTTTTATATAGAAAAGTAGGCATGGAAGTCTTCTTTGGGTCTTCATAGGGCTTACGACATATCGTATGGCTTAATGTAACGTTCACCAATTTCACCCACGATAGCCTACCATATCTGTGAAATTTTTGCAAAGTATATGCATGTTTAAGCTGCACACCATATATCTTAATTAATGACGTCTCCTTGCGGATAGTATTCATTATTATGATCTTGAAAAAATTGAACATACTCAAAAATTCCAGGTTCGTATTTCAGTATTAACTATATATTTTTCGATGGATAATTATTTTAACGTATATATTTCTAATTGACTCAACTTATTGATTTTAAAATAACATCAATTTTATTTCAACTGTCCAGACTGAAATGAGAGAAGTGCTGTATGACCTTATTCAATGTAACAGAATGATTGTTACGTTATGAATGCATAATTGTTGTATTATTCGGGGTACATTCCAAACGCTTACCTGCATAGCCGTCACCGCGGGCAACGCGCTCGGATGAGAACCGCTCCTGTCAGCCGTCTCCTGAAATGCGAATTGCGGCTTACATGTATAATGTGTACTTAGTAGTGATGGGTCCGCTCTGTACTCACTACTACAATGTAGTACTACACTACATTGAAGTGCACACTTTGCACATTTTGGTGTGTAGTGCACACTACAAACTACAAACACCAAAGTTATTGAAAGTATAAACTTCAAATAGTACACTTTATTTCAAAGCGAACACTACAAAGTACATACACTTCAAAGTTATCGAAAGTATGAGAAACACATTTTAAATAGTGTATTTTTTACGTGAAATTTTTGGAAAGTTGATGTAGATATATGAAGAATTTTCTGGAATCTGTAACAACCCCCCCCCCCCCCATGGTTTAGGTCGCCAAATGTTACTTTGGAGAAAATATCGTCATTTAATCAAATATTTTTGTCGTTGACCTTTTTTTTTTTTTTTTTTAGCTCGCTAAATTTTTATTTAGGAAAAAAATACTTCATTCCATTTAAAAATTTACTTCACTATTACTTCATTTCATTACTTCACTTCATTAATACTACAATTACTTCATTTCATTACTTCACTTCATTAATACTACAATTACTTCATTTCATTACTTCACTTCATTTACTTCACTTCATTTCGTAGTACTACAATTGTAGTGTACACTGTAGTCTTCAAACTGGTGAACGTGTGTGTGTTGTAGTCTTCATTTTGAAATGAAGTTTTTCCCTTCGCTAGTACTTAGCTAACATGGCGCGACAGAAGAATCACATTCCAGTCGACTCGGAAAGTCAGCCGAAAGTCGTTTGGAGTGGGTTTTTCTGGGACCGTTTGTAGTGCGGCGCGCAACGTTTACGTTTCTAACTGCCACAATGCAGCCGGCGGTCGCGCCTTAATGCGGGTTCTGTCATCCGCACGTAGACCACAGGCCCGGAATGAAATAGTGCTTTTTCAAAATATATATTATATCGTATTGATTCGGCAAAGCCTGCTACTCCGTGCGCTGTGGCGGTTATACACTCATATGTAGAGATTAAATAGGTAAATACGTCATCAAACGTTGTAATAACTTTTCGAAATTTGCGAACCACATCATGCATAATAATCATTTTTTTCATTCATGTACCATTAAACGTCTCCACCCCTTCACGCGTTAATATAATAAATTGAATAATTTTGAAATTTAAAAAATTTAAAAAAATTATATATTATTATTATTTTTTTTTTATTTTTTTTTATTTATTTAAAAATCCTTGTTTACAAATAAGATACTTAATACTTATTTAACAATAAAACATAAGATAAAACATAAGATAATTTACACATTTTTTTGTTTTGTTTAATTTGTGGATTATGCCACTCTACTAGGCTACGCCTGTCCCAGAGTGGCGTTATAGCACACAATTATAATATTTTTTCGAGTTCGTCAGTAGTATTTATTTTCATAAGGTAGTTATTATGTATCTATAGAGTATCAAGTGGAATGTTAGTGAAAGTTGAGTTAGTCATAAGTCCAATCCAAGTTAGTGAAAGTAATATTATGTAATATTACTTTCACTAACTTTATATCTTCTCTCAATATTCCCGTTTAACCATCTTTACACTAGTTACTCTGGTTCATTTTGTCTGTACGTACTTCTCCATACTTCTTATACAGGTGAGCTTAGAGAATAGAACCTACGGTTAAGGCTATAAAAATGTTCAAATCGACGATAGAACATTTTTCGTCAGTAGTCATCGTTTTTAAATTTTCTGGGAACTAAAAAGTTATGCATTAACTAAATTATCATACGAATACCAGATCATTTGATCACGATATGGTGAGTAGAAATTCTACAACTTGCTAATAATGTCTCCTAACCATAGGCTCTATTACGACTATCATCTCCAAACCACTAAGGATGTAGGCCGGCATCCATCGACGTTTGCTTGAGTCATGTCGGTAGAGATATTAGCGGGACACACGCCGCCAAGGGACCGCCGTCATGTGGGCAAACCAGTAGATGTCCTTCGTTCCAACTTCGTACATTGTCTTCCGCCTCGTATTATTTTATATAGAAATTAGGTTTTCAAGGCTTCGATACAGCATATGAGCGTATGCAAGTTATGCACACCTCCCGAAGTATATATCACGCGAATAAACCTGAAGGAACATAAAAGCCTCACCTATACTTAAATGAGGTGGCAGGACGATATCCATAGAGATCTATCCACCCTTGGCGACGAGTAGAGAGACCGGTGTATTCATCATCAGTGTATCAAGGAGGCCAGGTAGGTAGGAGGCAGTAGGCTAGGAGGTAGATCTATCATCCATATCGAGATAAGCAGCCAAGGATGGTGATTATGAAATTTTATATAACATCGCAATGTGTCTTTGTAATAAGAATAGGAAAATTATTAGTAGTAGTATAGAAATTGATACCTTATATTCCGTAATCATACGGGCTACACTATTGGTTCGTTCAATTCTCGAGATAGTTTGACCAATCAAAAGTCAGAGTTTTGATCCTTGTCAAAGCTCGTGCCATTTTTTGGAACCAGTTAAAATTCGAAAAATGTGAGGAACAGACGCGTCGCTCTGTTTTATTAATCGGGGTATCGACGAAGGTTTTGTTCTCGAAGTGACGTTCGCTTGAGGAAGGAAGAGTCGGAGCGTGCGGACTTCAAAATCTGACAAACATAGCAAAGCTTTACCGAAGGTACTGACGATAACTCCGGCGGTGAACACATCCAATTTTGTGCAACTAACCTTGCGATTGGTGTTTATTTTGTGGATTGTTTGGACCGTTCGCGCGTGCTACCGGCAGAAGACGACAAATAAATCGTCTTCTGACCCGAGCGGGGTGACGCGGGACCGCCGTCACGCCACACTTTACGTTGGAGTAAAGTGTCGACATCCTTTATATGGCTAGCAAAATGGCGTAATATATCTATGTGTAATACGAATTTACGTGGAATATAAAAGTAAAGGCAGCAATATCTAAAATATTTAAAATATGTTTTGAATGCAGTCACTGAGGATAACTTATTTAAAATATATCTATCCCTTCCAAAATCATCTTTCCTTTAAATTTATTGGCTATATTATCTATAAAATTTTGAACTTAATACAATATAAATTAATAATCCTCAATGACTGCACTAAATTTTTTTTTGAATATTGCTGCCTTTGCTTTTGTAGCCCATATGTACCAAGTCAAATTGGTACACTAAACAATTTTTAATACAATATAAGAACCTAATGTTAGCTTTTTCTGTAGGAAAAATTTATAAATGGAAAGCAAACAAGACGAGAAAAATACTCCAGAAAACACAAACCAGATATTTGAAGATTGGAATAGTGCAATATTGCTCTATGCGCTGTAGATGAGTAATTATTTCAAGTAACTTTATTCTTTGCATATTTAAATACATAAATACGGGGTTTAACATTTAACCGAAAAGAAGAACTCCAAAATATAGAAATTATTAAAAATACAAACTGATTTACGTCATCCAAATCTCCAGATATTACTCATCGAGATAAAAAATCCGCCGGCAGAATTAATGAATTAATCATAAAATGTCCGCACGGCAAGGATTTGGGATTTAAATCCCGTGCGGAAACATATCAGTAAGATCGGATCCGCTTTTAAATTGATTTAGGCTGCGGATCGGGTATAAATGTCGGGTTACCTTCATCGCAGCACGGCAGAGATATAAAATGGGCCAACAGCCAACGCACAATCGATACAAGAGAAATACGACTATTTTTGATGACATTGCTTTTAACGTTATATCATTTGCGATTAGGTAATGAAGTATTTATTTTAGGAATTAAGGAGAAATTTTCAATAATCATTTATTTTTTGCTATACATGTTAAAGCCTCCATATCGCCGAATCGAGCGGTTACGTTGCGACAGGTAAAAAACCAATTGAAATACACATTAATAGGACTGACATAAATATTACGCACTTAGCCCTTAATAATTGTTGTTAATAATAATAAATACAAATTGAAATAGCCTGTTTAAAAAGTGTTTTAAAACCATTTAAAAAATAAAATAATGTCTTTCATGTTTAATTTTTTAATTTATTTAACACTGGTTTACACTTTCGACTTAAAGATCAAATTATCTTTCATGTATACATAAATTTTCCACAGTAAGACACTTTAGTGTCAAACTAAAATCGTAAACCAGTTACTTTCTAATATTGCCTCTGTTGTCTGAAAAACGAATAAACTCTGTTTTCATCAATTTTTTGTTGAAAATACCAACACGTTTCATTTCAAAATACCAACATTTACAAATCGAAAAATTACGACATCGAAAATCGGAGTATAGACAATAACAAAATTAAATAAAATAATAAATACGTGGGAGAGGAATAAATATTAAAGTCTTAATATGAAAACAAATTTAAAAAACTATTTGTAAAGAGGACCTGGATATTTATAATATTGAATTTATTATTAACACTTTTTCTTATTTACAAAGTTTCTAATTTATTCAACTGTCATCCTGTATAATTTATATGTAAAGTTTGTAATATTAAAAGAATGATCCATTTTCAAAAGATGATTAGAAATTCGAAAAAATTTTACACGTTCTTCATTTAAAATGTATAAAGCATATAAAAATAATTACAATCATCACAAATCAATTTATGAATTCCCATTTTTTAAACGAAAAAAAAAAAATAATAATAAAAAAAAAACAATTATATTATTTAAGGTCACCACAAAATAATTTTGCTCGTGTTGAAGGATTAATATAATTCAGTATGCTGATTTAAAAATACAATAAAGATTCTGTGAAAAAAACTCCAATCTATTGTAAACTACTAATACAAATGAATTTTAAAAAATTCTCCCAACACACATTCAAAATGAATAAATATTAAAAGTCCACACTTACATTTATCACACTTAAATATAAGATATGTAGAACGTTCTCTCTAAGCAAACGATCATAGCAGATAAGCATACAACAATATGTCATTAACTTACTTTTATAACATTCGCATGTTTGCAAAATAAGTTTGATATAGTGAATGATGAACAAATTAGGAGTAAATGTAGTGCAATGTAATGTAGTAAATAGAAAAAAGAATTTACTTACTTACCATCACGCCGTAAGGCCGTGGGGGTAAGCAGAGAGGATAGAGCGCCACATTTTTCTGTCCTGACATACAAATCTTGCCTCATCCACATTCATATATCTTCGCATGCAAGCTCGCCGGTTGATGAGGCTTCTAACGGGACCGTCTTCCAGTAACTGGTTAATCTGGTCTTGCCACGTCTTCCGCGGTCGCCCTCTCTTTCCGACGCCATCAACACTTGCTTTATATATCTTTCTTACCATTCTTTCCTCAATCATTCGCTCAACATGCCCAAACCATCTGAGCGACACTATTTTAATTATATTAATTATTAATTATTAAAAAAAAGAAAGGATCGCTAATATGGTTTGTTTATGTTGAATGTACAAGCGAGGAGAGAACCTTGAAGAAAATCTATGAGGCAAGGATTGAAGGCAAGTAGGAAGTTATATGAATGCCAGATTAATTAAATATTAGAGGACGGCTTTACTAAAAGCTTCAACAACAGAAATGCCCGCATGAGAAGATGTGTGGTAGAAGAGTATGGCATTCTTTTATCTTTAAGTCCTCAATATTATGACTTGTTTAAAATCTGATGCCGTAAGACCAGTTAATTATAAGTTTTTTTTTAATAAATACAATAATCAGACTGATTACGATGTCCACTTTGGTTTTCTAGCCTGAAACGCTCGCGAAATCGCATCCGCAATCGGTCACGGCTGCGCCAGATATCTGTGGTCTGTGTCGGGATTAAAAGCCTAAAGCTGAATGAAACTGCTCGCTAAATCATGAAAAGCCAACCCCGCCCCGGCAAGCGCCGCCCTCCCGAGCGTGGCACCCCTGGCACCCCCGGCACCCCCAGCGGCAGCACCCTGCCGGCAGCACCTAGCGGGCCGCGTCACGCGCCGGGGTGGCTAATTAACACGAAATGCGCGTGCGATACAGGGCTGACGTGTTTATGCGGTGCGACTGTTTCAGCCTTCTTCACGTTGTGTGCTAGACGCCTGCCTGATTGTAAATTATATATTCTAACTTGTGCTTAAATTTAATGTTTAAACTTTATACATCCGAGTGCTCTGTATGAGTGGGACGTAATGAACTCAAAAAGAACGTGAGTGATTTCGTATTTCGAAAAAAAATTTGAAAGAAAAATAAAAACGTTACGTGAAAAATAACGTTTGGATTGCATTTTATTTATATTTAGGAACCGCTTCCGAAAAACACAGAATGACATTTTATGGAGATTGATCAAAGCAAATAAAGTGCAAAGGATTTTATATGTTGGAGGTCACTGATACCATGGGTAGGTGTAAGATGATAGAGAAAGAATGTACGAAAAGGGTCCTGTGTCTTAAGAGCCGGGCTTCATTTGGTTTTCAATGTGTAATGTTAATAAAACAAACAGTACTATTTACCAGCAGGCTAAAATCTATACCTATAAAACTCAATGTCTGTCTGTCTGTTCTCTATACAAATCCACACCGTTTGTTCGATTCGATTCAAATTTTGGACACTTATGCTTTGGGACCCGGCGGGTAACATAGGCAACATTTCCCCCCTATTCTCATACCCCTTCCCCTCCCCCTGACAAATTTTCGATGCAAATATGTATCGTTTGACCGATCGGACTCAAAATTTGGAAACTTATTCTTTAGGACTCGCGAGTAACATAGGCGATATTTTCAACTTAATCCTAAACCCGTGCAACGCCGAGTACGAACAGCTAGTTCTTAATAGAGTTTAAATCTCTTTTTAGTAAGGCATGAATTTATCTCCGTAGTGCGATCAACACTTCTATTAATTAAGGAGTATAATTATAATCCAGCCTTAGAGACAGATTCAGATTGCTAATAACACAGCCTGTAGTAATATCACAATATCATTTTATGAGAAGTTTGCAATAATTCTAATGAACGATTAAAAATCACAAATTGGGAGCCAATTTTTGAATTTGAAAAATACAGATGAATGCGTTGATATTTTTTATGGAAAAATTGATGAATTAATCTCAAATAATATTTCATTACCAAACAGTAAAATACATTTTTCATTATATTCCACTGAACTCTTTCATTTGTGAAAAGAAAAAAGTACCGTGACTGCTCTAAAAAATTTGGTGAAGGAAAGTCTCTTTCACACTTCATCGTAATACACCTACGTCATTTATTCGAATATGTCATAAATTATATAAATTAACGTATAAAAAAATATATTTTGAGTTTGTCCAAAATTTTCAGAACACATTACTGGATTTTTTCCGAGAGACATCATTAATATATTATAGATGTCTCAAAGAGAAGAAATTATATTTTTTTATGGGAGAGTAGGTACGGAACTCTTTGGGTGTTCATAGGGCTTACGACCTATCGTACAGCTGGCTTAAGCGATCACCTTACACTATGTAAAGTTCACCATTTCCATCAATGATAGAACACCACATTCATCAAATTTTTGGAATTTTGTTTTATAACCCGTTTCATGTATATGTTGTTATTACCATTAGCGCGACCGGCATCCAAAGCTTTTTCATTCTCTTTAATTAAACACAGATGTCACAAATGAGATATATATTTTTGATTGGAATTTTTAAAGCAATATCCTTTAGATAAGATTCTTTCAAATTACTAGAATACGCCTGAAATATCATTTTAATTTTTAAACTCCTTTTTAAACCAGTTTTTTACATTCAGAATATTTTTCCAAATTTATCCGAACACAGTACTGGATTTCGCCCCAGGGACTCATTATCATTAATCAAGATATAATATAGATGTCTAATAGAGACAATTTTAAGTTCATATTAAAATAGCAAATATATCAGGTATGCCTAAAAAATGCCTAAACTGAAATAATTTAAAGACAATTTTTTTTTAATTATTTCATAATTATTTCGAATTAATATATAGTATCCAAAAAGATTAACTTCAATACATACATAGATTCTGTTACATTGCAGTACTCATAGCACTTGTCACCTTTAGTCATTTATTATTATAGTAGTATTATTACAGAAACACCTTACACGATTGTAGAAAAATTTAAAATTTAAAAAATAAACAAATTTTATCAAAAATGTGCCAAAAACTTATCACATACACCTACTGTATTATTTTCCAAGTTAATAAAAGCGTGTGATGGCCCTGTAAATGAATAAAAACATTTCTTACCCTAATTTTCAATAAAAGTTATAAAGATGCTGTCACAAATTATAAACCGATTTCAAAGTTGGATTGTTTGGAAAAATTGTTACAATCAATTATGTTTGACTTTGTTTTCAAGTATGCATGTGAAGCCCTATATTGTACCATAACAACGTGGATTTTTCCCTCTCTGATCCAGGATGAAAGATAAATCTTCTTGAGTTTCAGGTCGACGCTATTTATACCGATTTCAGTAAAGCTTTCGACGAAGTAAATCACAAACAACTCATTAAATGTATTGTGTGTGAGTGGCTCGATCCTGAAGTGGTTTGAATCGTACGTTTCTGATAGTACTCAATACATTGTATTCGGGGAATAGTCGTATAATCCGTTTACCGTGACATCAGGAATAGTGTAATGAAATAATTTCGCACCTAAATTAGAGAAAAAGAATCGCGATAGATTTCAGTACTGCCCATCACTAAATGTGTCCCATCACTAGGCCTAGGTATGTCATTTAAACTCGCGCGCGGGAACAGACGATCACTTTACTACCAAGGCTGCCTAACCATCAATATACAGGGGTCCAGGAAGATCGGACGCTTTACCTACCTGGTAATGTACCATCCGTGCACCTCGACCTTGGATTCAGCAGACCTTGAAGGTATTCTTGTTCTTCTAATATTGTTGTAAATTGTTTTTAGCAGAACCCCTGTTACTGTGCCTGTACCACTCAACTATTTCCGCAAATTCTAATTTAATATCACGTTAAATCAGAAACTAAATGAGTTACGGTAAAAGAGAATCGTACCTCGCGAAACGCCATCGCCAGTTTTTCTCGCAATAGATACCCCAAGGCTTACATCTTGGACCTCCGTTATTCGTAATTTTTGTAAATAATATTACAAAAAAAAACCAAATGCTCTTGATACACACTTTTGGTAAATGATTCAAATTTAAACCGCAGTGTCAAATCATTTCATAATTGCTTACTTCTATAAAAAGGTCTGAATTTTTTGTAAATTTGGTGTATAGCTAATAATGATCTATATTATAATGAAAAGAAATGAGTAATTTTTTCATTTAAATAAAATAATTTAATTTCTCCATTATTAATATAAGGATGGAAAGGATTTAATCACTAAAAGATCTAAGGATACAATAGACTCAACTTTTAAATTTCAGATTCACATAAATAACATAAGAAAAATTATACAGCATATTAGACTTCATTCATGGCATTACTAAAAGTTCATTTAAAATTTACGAATCCATTCAAATAAGTATTAGGTACCTACTCAGAATCAGAAATCAATTTAAATTATTCGAGACAGACTAATTCATTTCCATTTATTATCTTTATCTAATAGAAGAGTAATCGCTGAATTAATAATATTTTGTAAAGTTGTAAACGAATACATTGATGAGCAAACTATTTTCTACATTGAAATTCATTTGACAGTTCCCATTAGAATCACTATAATACGAAATACCTTTCATTAAAAAAGTTTCAATTTGAATAGTTATCTCCACTAACGTTTTGACGTTGTAAAATACACGGTATTTTTTTCATTGTTGAGAACTTGCTTCTTTCAACTTTTGCTTCGCACGGCGAGGCTTTCAAATTTACAAAGCTTTACCACGTCTCGGACTAATGAACCGGTTTGGGTTTTGACGGGAGCAACTCTAACCACCCCATCCTTTCCTGGATGCACTTGGGTAATTCGACCCAGCACCCACTTCATTGGAGAGAGCCATTCATCCCGAATCAAAACTAGTTGACCTACAGGAATATGAGCATTTAATTTGCATCATTTTGATCTCTGTTGCAGAGTATTCAGATATTCCACATGCCAAAGCTTCCAGAAATTTTCGACATCTTCTGGAGATGTTGCCACTTCCTTAATCGATTCGACGCGTTGTCCACGTAATCATATTCCGGCAAACCCAGGAAGAATCCACCAATCAAGAAGTGGCCAGGGGTAAGTGCATTGATGTCTTCTAGATCTGGAGGCGGGGGACAAGGGGCGGGAATTGAGAATTGCTTCAATTCTCGTGAGAACAGTTTCAAATTCTTCATAAGTGAGAGCAGTCTCACTTATCACCCTTTTCAAATTATATTTTACTGATTTAATACCTGCTTAGAATATACCTCTGAAATGAGGACAAGCCGAATAGTTGAACGACCTTACAATGCCCTTCTGATTCAAATGATTAGATATGAGCGAATGATGCAAGGAATTTATGAAAGCTTGTTAGGATCGATCGCCTACAAAATTCGTCATATTATCGCTGACTTTTTCTGCGCATAAACCTCGGTGATCAGTGAACCGATTGAGAGTCGTGATAAATGGGTCTGACGAAAGTTCAGATACAATATCCGAATGAATTGCCTTGGTGGCCATACATACGAACAAACATAAATAGCCTTTTAACGTTTTTGCTCCACGTCGTTTATGGTCTTTCAGAGTGAAAGGTCCGCCAAAACGACCCCGACTCGAGAAAAAGCATGGCTCTGTTCGACCGGGAGGGGGAAAAGTCACCCATTAACGGAGGTAACGCAGAGGCTTTCAGTCTATGACATACAATCCATTTCGATAGTTGTAAACGAAGTTTGTTGCGGGCTCCTGAGATCAAAAATTAATGTTGGATTATGGATTGAAGGCTGAATACGACATGGAAATATAATTTGTGATAATAGTCTTTAGCTAACAACGTTAAATGACACACTTTCGGTAATAGAATAGGAAATTTGCTTTCATATGCTATATTTGAGTATTTGAGTCTAACTCCCACCCTGAAAATATCGCGATGAAAAAATGTTTTTAAATTTAAAATCAGTGATGAACATGGAACGTCATTTCGCATATTCCGAAAATCAACCAAAAATACGTTTCCTGTTCTATGCGTACGATTTTAAGAAGGGCTAATAATCGAATTAGGTTCAATTTGAGATACAAAAGTTTTAAGGTTTCAGGTTTTAACCTCAGGTACTTGTCGATAGGCGTAACAAGCACAATTGAACACGGCCAGTCTGCCACTGGTTGACAAAGTCATTGTGGAACGGGAAACCACGATGTATGCGAAAGAATCTCTGCTGGGAAAACACCTCGGGACCCAATGTCCGCACTATTTCCATCGGAGACAACATATTTTCACAGGGCATTTGGTTTTGTTTCCAGTATTTGAACAGCCCGATTTGCGACAAATGTTTTTAAAAAATATGGCGGCATTGTAAGCCATGCTAAAACAATAGTCAAATCCGTAAATAGAAAAATGTTTTCTATCTGTGGAGCAAATTTCACTGATGACACAATGTACGTTATTAGTTTTGTGAAAAGCACGGCTCCGTACAATTCTAATCGTGGAATTGTTAAGGTTTTTAGAGGAGCGACCTTAGATTTTCCTATAACAGGTGAGTAATATTAGTATCGCAATCTACTAAATATACTACGGCTGCGTAGCCTAGTTGAGAGGCGTCACAAAATCCTACGAGGATCAAACGGCTTGTGCTCAAAGGAATATTGAAGAACAGTTGAAGAGATGAAATTTGAGCCACAAATGTATTGCATAGTCGAACGTTATCATCCCAGTCCACACTCAACCTCCACAGTACCTGTAATAAACACTTGCATACCTCATTCAAGGGTATATTAACTTTGAAGATAAATTTATCCGTCACGGGAATCCACCGAATGCTCAATATCTCATAAGAATCCGCGCGTATCATGTTGGCCGCGTTGGGGTATTTCAACCCTTCATCTTAGGCCAGCTGATGCAGCGAAAGAATGGCCTAAAAGAGAAACTGGATAGAAAATTCTGCCCGATAGAAAAAACGCCCAAAAAATTCTAGGCTATTTCGTAATTCTCTTCAATAAGAGGCAAAGACTTAATCTATCCCAACGCAGGTCCGGTAATGACGGATAAAAGGTTATGATATTTCTTGATATTCGTGTACGCGACGCTATAAATACAAAATAACCAAATACCAACCGCCAACATCACTGTTTGATAATTTTATCAAATTTCTAGGTATTCCGTTAAAAAGTATTAATTAGATCGTAAACATAAATATAAGATAACAAACCCACAATGATAATAAAAAATTCCATATTTTAAGAACCATCTCAAAATAATCGTCCATGTGGGTGGTTTTTTCACCACGAAAACTCTAATTGATAATACACCTCCGCAGAGACGTCGTACACCTGGAAGTTTATTTGATTTACTATAAAATGAGAGTGACTTCAAGATGAAAACTTCCAAAGAACTTTTGGCATCAAATTAGGTACAGCTCTTAACTATTCTATCCTGACCTATCCCGACGCAGCTCTGGAGAAATGCCATATTTTCTAAAGTACGTTAACGCGGCTGCTTTCGATTCTAAACTTTCTGGGGTAAGAAGTCATCGAATACAAAAAAATGCGAAAACCCAATACGGGTTAACTTCATGTACCTAAACAAGTAAGAAAATGGTTTTCCAAATTTGTTCGTACCTCTTCGTATCCCTTTGACTTTATTGATATCAGTGACAAGTGCGGAGAGGAGTGTCTCAAAACTTAAATTAATAAAATCATATCTGTTCAGTTCAATGAGCCAAGAGAGACTCGTGGGACTAGCCACAATTTCAGTAGAAAACGACTTGTTCAGAATATTTTGAGTATGTTAAAATTTTTCACGAACACAATGCTTGATTTTTTTTCCAGGTGAATATCATTAATCATGATATATATGTCTCATAGAGATGAAGCTATTTTTTATATGGGAATGTAGATAATAAAAATACAATTCACGTATGGAACAAGGTGTGCAAAGTTACAACATCAAAAAATTTGATAGATGTGTAGTCTATCATGGTGGTAAACGTTACATTGTGTAAAGTGATCACTTAAGCCAGCCTTACGATAGGTCCCAAGCCAAATGAATACTCAAAAAGATTAACTTGCTTACTTTCCCATATAAAAAATTTCTTCGCCTCTAAAAAATTATATATATATATATATGATATATCATATATATCTAGATATTCATTGAAATGCTTACCAGATTGAAAATAGAGATATTATTAAAGACTTTAAAAAAAAAAAACTAACCCATAAAAACCAAGTTTTTACGATACTCCCTTTCTCATTTTCGGGTTTTGTGTCTACCAGATGCGTCGGAATCTCCATTAAACTTACTGAATTGTATAAAAAAAACATTAAAAATTTAAAAAATCCAAAATTATACTATAATTATTATTTTTTTTAACAAAAATTTGCTAGATCTTCTTGGTTGTCGCCACGAGTATACTTGCAAAGTTTCAGCTCGATTGGATCACGGAAAAAGGGTTAAAAATCGATCCAAAGTTTTTTCTTCAAGCAAGCAGACGCCACGAGTTAAAAGAAACATAAAAACCAAGTTTTTCTTATACTCCCTTTCTTTGTAAATTAAGTTTACCATCAAGTAATTAAATAATTGATTGACTGAAAATGAAACATGTCTAGACAAATATCTATGTCAAAAATCTCTAAGAATATCTCTTTATTATTTGATTTCTTCCCAAAAAAACCGAAGTGTGCTATCATCTGTGAACCAATTGTCATAAATTTTCGAAATTCGTAGTGAAGTACCTATTATACCTACCGACGGAGTAATTCAAATTTTAAATATTCCGTGACGTTATCAGGCCGCCGTTGATAGTAATCAAACTTTTGTAATGATTCCAATTTGAAAAGAACCATTAAAATTTCTAAAAATCCAAAATTATACTGTAATTATTAATTTTTCATAACGAAAATTTGACAGATCTTCTTGATCGTCGCTTCGAGTCTACTTGCAAAGTTTCAGCTCGATTGGATCACGGGAAAAGGGTTAAAAATCGATCCAAAGTTTTTTCGTCAAGCAAACGAGCAAGCAGACACCACGTTAAAAGAAAGGAAGTAATAATGGATTTATTTGTGGGATTAAGAGGAACAACCCTAAACACCAATGAATTTATGTATTAATTTATGCGTACGCAGTAAGATGATAATGATGACGACAATGTGGTGATGATGACAAGTTGTAAGGGGGTCGATCTTCGAATTTTGATGACTATTCCGGCTGGCGGCTATGGAAGAGGACGAATGGCTCCACTGGCCTCTGGCTGACAACTTCAACATCCATCAGTCCACGAGTGTCCGTCATCGCGAAAACTCGTCAAGATGTGGAAATTGACCGGGTGGGTCCTAAACAAGGTACATTCAATATAATTTACAATAACAATACAACCTAAACTAAAAATAATAATGCTTTTTTTCCAGCGTACTCACGTTGAGTGTGAATAAAAGATCTGGTGCGTCATTTAAGTATACAAATAACTATATTAATATAACATTTAGTATGGTATGGCCGTCTCATTCTGTTATCGTCTGCTTTCTATTTTACACGGGTCCAATGGAAGTGCAAATGAGAGGGAAATATATTTTTCGCATTAGTCACACAAAACCTCTTTTATACATGTGTATAATATTATACTTTTATTTTATCTTTTATCTTTAATTCTTTAATTTATCTTCTTAGAATTGTAAATAAAATAATTTGTTTTAATAAATAAAGAAATTTGATGTATTCTTATATTATTTATAATTTAATTTAAAAAAAAACTTTTAATATAGGTTATACTAGATAGGAGACAGAAAATCTTTGACCAGTCGTACACCCGTGAAACATCACGGGACATAATAATTATTAAAAACGAACCTTGCATGTAGCCTGAGCCGTGTGTTCATTGACGTGTCTCACTCGGGCGTCCGCGCGTCATTACCGACTAGTCATCGTCAGTGTTATTGATATAATTCCAGCGAGTTATGGACAGATAGACATTCAGATTTGGATGGTAAATTACTGAAATATCTTATTGTGTGGTTGTATTTTCCTACTTATTTCTGAAAAATATAAACCTTTAATAAATGCGGAAAAATACATGTAAAAAATATATTAAAGTTTTTAAATAAAAAAATTAAAATTTCATTGTTTTTAAGAAATTCATAATAAATTAAATTTTAATAAATCCATAAAATTATTAAGTTTTGCAAGTAAAGCGTTATTTTAAATGTGACAGCAGATTTGGCTTGCAAAGCCATTGTCTAACAGTTTGACTGTTGTAGAACTTATTTTAAATTTCATCAAAAATAAACAAGGTGTTCTAAAAAACCATTAATAAAAAATATTTTTTCTCTCTAAATAAAATTTGGAACGTTTTGCTATAGAAAACTCATGAAAATTTGGGAGGGAACTCTCTCCCACGCGCCTTAAGAGCCTTTCTTTTGAATATTCATATTAATGATGTCGGAGAGTGCTTTCTTAATTCGTCTAATTTAATATGTGCAGATGTAATGAAGACTTTCTTTACTCTGGTTAGGTGCACTCATGTCAATTTATAGCAAAGTGTGGACCGACGTAGCCTATTTCACTCAACATAACTCCGCGTTGCCAATATGGAGATCCATGTATTGTTGTTAGAGGTCTCAACGAAGGACTTGCACGAGAAGATATATGAATGTGGATGAGGCGACAGTCATGTGTCAGAACAGAGAGTGTGACAATCTTGTAGGTTAGTTGCTTGGAAATCCATCGCTTACTTTATAACCTAATTTTTATTTAAATTAATAAAAATAACTTCTTCAGGGAAAATCTAAACGGTTGTAGCGAAACCTGGTCGGATTTGACAATAAATATAAGTGGTGTTTAACTAAATTATTTTTATTTATTTAATTATAATGCCCCACCACCAAGTGTTTGCTTCCTTCGAAAATTTAATTTTTATTTATATAATTAATACGAAAACACTGTATAAACCACTAATTTATTGAATTATCAATATGTTTCGGGGTCAATTTGCTTCAAATTTTGCACAGACCTTCATTGTATAGTTCTCTATTGCTCCTACTACTTTATAAGAAAATTATTTTTTTAAACTTTTTTGAATTATTAAAATTATAAAAAAGGGGAAATTGACTTTTTTTAAAACAGTGGCCAATTAAAAAAAAACATTTTCGCTTAGGTAGGGGGCCATAACGACATTCTTACAAACTTAGATCTTTTTTTAAATTTTGTGTCAGATGACCAGAAGTGTTGAAATTATGTCAATCGGTACATCCTTTTTTTTACCTCCAAATTTACCAGCTTATTCAATTTCCATTTTTTTTTTGTAAATTTTTGAAACATCAATATATGTATCAAGTTTAAAATAATGGATGCTAAAAAAATTTTTTTGAGCTTGAAAAAACGACCAAAATTTACGCCTTTAAATTACCCCCTTAATTAGGATACAACGACTAAAAAGATAATTTTGGATTATAGACATTAAAAAAAATAATCATTTAAATTTTTCTTTAATAAATACAAAAATACTTTGTGGTGAATTTTTTTTTTCGATATTTGTTTTCTTTGTTACAAATATATGTACATATGTACACATGAGTAGCTTATTGGTCTTGTGGTTAGGACTCTTGCCTCGTGATCCAAAGGTCGCGGGTTCGAACCTCATTCCAGACCAGCAAGTTAGTCCTATTTTCATCGCACAAGTATTTAGCTTAGTTTGAAAAATAGTAAGAAAATTTATGTGGCACGTATTCCGTGTTCGCAACTCTATAAAAAATATGTATATGTGAATATGACTGCACAGCAGTTTTACGGCTATATAATAAGCAAGAATGTACTTTTTTACACCACTAATTTGTTCATAACAAATAGTTTTTTTTTGTAGTTAGTTTATAAATTTGTTGTCACATTAGTTTTAAACTAGCCGTACACCCTTGAAAATAATAATAATAACGACTTGCCTTGCGTGACCGTACAAAATATGCAGCGCAATAATTGCGCGTCATACTCTTATAATCTAAAGTTTTAATTCCAGCAATTTACGGACTTAACGACAGACAGACGCCAGGCATGCAACAAAATTATTATGTTTGATTAGTTATATAGATATATATATATTATAATATATATATATGTTAAATCGAAGGCTTTCACGGGTACAATATGTGTTAGTTCTAACTACTTCGGGGGTAACCCGCGTCAAATTCTGGTCGTCAGGACCAGTCGTCTGCCGACGTTTCGAACAGATCTCACTGTTCATCTTCAGGGCGCCTTGTCGATGAGCTGCTTCTCCAAAAAGCGTACAACCGTTTGGGTCCGGAGCTCACCGTCAAGTGAAAGTTTGAAAAATTCTGCGTCAGGTGTTTGTGGAGGAGTGGATTTCTCCAGCGACGCCGTTAATGTGTTTTACTCGGCTTCTAGTAATCCGTATATTTACTCCACCGCTCTCTAACGGAGAATCATAAAATAGACTTCGACAACTCAAAAGTAGTTGCCAGCCTCAATAATGAATCATTTAGAATCTACAGAGAAGCAATTGAAATAAATAAAAGAAATAATAATATAATGAACAACAGAGACGATAGCATTCGACTTCCGACCGCATGGAGTAACATTCTTAATAATAATAATCAAATTTCTAATACAAATAATATTAATAATAATAAACCAGAACTCACGATGAAAACACCGAAGCAATTAGAAAATCCAACCTTCTCAATATTGTATAATGACGATAATAAAGTAAATATACGGATTACTAGAAGCCGAGCAAAACACATTAACGGCGTCGCTGGAGAAACCCACTCCTCCACAAACACCTGACGCAGAATTTTTCAAACTTTCACTTGACGGTGAGCTCCGGACCCAAACGGTTGTACGCTCTTTGGAGAAGCAGCTCATCGACAAGGCGCCCTGAAGATGAACAGTGAGATCTGTTCGAAACGTCGGCAGACGACTGGTCCTGACGACCAGAATTTGACGCGGATTACCCCCAAAGTAGTTAGAACTAACATATATATATTTTTATTTTATTTTGTTGTATGTATATACTTCAATTCTTAATTTTAAGTATTCGTTGTATCTTGAGGAAGGAACCATTGGCCTCGATACGATTTGGTATTTTCAACAATAATATATTATTTTTAATTTAATTAAATTCTTTTTGCATCGCCTTCGTTAGCTCTTTTCTGATTTCATCTGGATTATTTCTCCCTAATTGTCTTTCATTCGTTCTTGTCATTTTTTACATGCTTTTAATTAGGTTTCTTTGTCTGTTTGTTTGTTGTTGTGGCGGAATCTTATAATTGATTTTTCACCAACTTCCCGACTAGCTCTGTAACTTTCAACATTTAGGTACGCAAAGTGGATGACCATACATTATAAAATCATTTTCGATGTAATTTCGTAATTATTTCGAATAAAATTAATAATTTTCCATTATTATTGAACATTAAAAGTGTCTACGTAGCTTCGAAATTTATCAATCTATATCTAAAATATATAAAACTCAATGTTTGTCTGTGTGTTCTCTATACCTACACATCTACATCGTTTGTCCGATTCGATTCAAATTTTGCATACTTTTGCTTTAGGATCTGGCGGGTAACATAGGTGACATTCCTTCCTATTCTTTTACCTCTTTCCCTCCCACTAATATATTTTCGATGCAAATCTGTACTGTTTGACCGATCGGAATCAAAATTCGGAAACTTATTCCTTAGAACTCGGTGGGTAACACAGGCGATATGTCCCCCCTATTTTTTTACCTCTTTCCTCCCTCTGATATATTTTCTATGCAAATCTGTAAACCGTTCGACCGATCGGACTCAACATTTAGAAACTTATGCTTTAGGACTCGGCGGGTAACAAAGGCGACATTTTTCCCCTCTTTTTTACCCCTTCCCTTCTCCCTGATATATTTTCGATGCAAATCTATTCGAATCGAACCTTTGTTTCCCCACACAAATTTATTTTCAACTTTCTTAACAACAACATCCTTAACCCGTGCTACGCCGGGTATGAACAGCTAGTATTAATTTGAAATAATGTTCCCATTTCACTTTTTTTAATTTTCAACTTTGAAATTCGACGTCGGAACTAAATGTCAAATTCAATGGATTGGGATTATGTTGAATTCATGAGATTTGTTTTATCTCAGAATAACTTTGGTTTAGAAAAAATCAGTTCGAGAAAAAAGATGTTCAACATAATAATACCACCGGTTCAAAGAGCATGTTGATGAGCAATATATGCAGTATTTTCTGCAATAAGCCTATCACATTCATGGGCCATTCCTTCGCCTTTTCGCGGTGGATCTGTTACCTCGAATTAAAAGCCTTGAAAAAAATATTTAATCTATTTGTTTATAACTCTTGTTAATTGCCGCCCCGTATTTCCGCATAATTTGATAATTTCGTCAGGCCAGCCATCACTGGGACGACACATGGGCTTCTTGATTGCCCTCATACACCACTAAATTACAGCATTTGTATCCTTTTAGGACGAATTGTCTATGCACAGCTGCACGCCATAAATTCATCATAATCTTACAAAGCTATCGTAGCTTAATCTTATGTTTCAGAATATTCTGAATTGTAAATACTGGTAAAAAAGGAATTTAACAAAAATTGGAAATAATATTTCCTGGCGTATCCTAGTGTAATGCAAGTATTCGGATGAATTTCATTACACACAATAAAGTATATTGCTCCCAAAATTCCGTAAAAAAAAAATCAATGTAGATTTTCTCATTAGCGACATCTGTGGGGATTTAGGGGAATGAAAATGGCTTTGTACAGGCCGCATGGAAAAGGCGCTTACAACTCATATATGAAAGCTTTTCACGCAATTTGAACATATATACAACTTCCAAAAAATGAATAAGCATGGTATATTCTATCATGGGTGGAAATGGCGAATGTTACAATTGTGTAAAGTGATCACTTAAGCCAACCATAAAAAGACAGGTCATAAGTCCTGTTACACCCAAATGACTTCTATACCTACTTTTCCATAATTAATACAGTTTCGTCTCTGTGAGATATCTATAATATACACTAATCTTATGTCTTTATCTAGGAGGGAAAAGTGACTTCTTTGCTCCGGTCTCGCCATATTTGCACACCAGACTCTCAGGCTTGGTACACGATGGGCCTAAAACACCGAAGTTCGGAGACTCTAGTCGGAATGATTTGGTAGGTATCAGAGACACCATTCACTACTATCAATAATTCAAAGGGAAACTCCGGGTTTCAACTTGCCCGAGAACAAAATAAAAGGATTTTTCTAGGCCCGCAAACAAAAATTTGCGTGGCGCGCAGATCATGTAGAATTTTTTTTACTTACTTATTATTTCTGTGTTTATTTTATGCTGTATTCATATGTGCTTGGATACTATTTTCATATGTATTATGCTTTTATTACATTATTTACCATTGTTATATTTTTAATATTTAAGGAATAGGAAGGGTATATTGCCAAACACCGTCTAATGGCAAACAGATCATTATTAGGAAACAATGATACATACTCATATAAAGCCATCTTTTCCCTACTTCTATTAAGTGTTGACTGCATATTCGTAATGTTTTAACACGCAAGGCATCAGTACCAAGTTAAATTATCAAACATAAAAAGTCTGTCCATAACTTCGTGTAACGCCCGTACTTTCTTTCGAATTCACGGCTAAAATACAAAATTAAACGGCCGAAGACGGGTATTGAACCCCAGGCCAGCAAACCCAAAGCGGCCGTAACTTAGAAATGTTGCTACCGCCAAGCCTACGTGACCGTTTATAAATACAGTACATATAGAACTAAGCAAAGACGTAAACCATTTCATGATCTGCCCAGCACAATCGCCAGGGCTTTAAATATTACCATTAACTAGCGGCAGGGGAAATATAAAAAAAATGTTAAAATATTTTGATAAAAGAAGATGATACTGCTCTTGTGATTTCCCACAAGGATCTAAGATGGGGGGGAAAATTATATGCAAGAGGACTATAATGCTTTGCTTAAATGGTCTCATTATATATGGGATTAATTATTAGTAAAAAAAAAAACAAGGTCATGCACGTAAGGTCACCTCATATAATTGTGACTAATCAAATAAATATTATTTCCCAAAATTTTGATTGTTTACATTCCGGAATTGATGCATTGTGTAATTGTGAAAAAATTGAATCAGTTAATGAATACGTATATCTTGGTATTACCATAGATACATTCTTCAAATGGGATAAATAAGGTATGTAAGAGATTGTGAACCGTATTGGGATGTATGCACAAGATAAAATATTATGTTCCGATAAATACTATGATAAATACCGATAAAACAATATATTAATCTTTAGCGTAATCGGTAATAAATTATGAAATAACTATTTGGAGTCTATCTTGCAAAACCAATATTAGAAAAATCCAACATTTTGGAAATTCTGCAATAAAATTAATAAATAAAGAAAATGCTGCTAAAGATGTACATGAACTTTTCAAGAAACAACGCTTCATGTCCATTTATGCTATCTTGTACAAAATAACTACACGGTATCATGAAGTTAAGACATATAAGCATAGATTGATCCATAAACATAGTAGGTACCAGATTTACGGTTAAAGAAGGATTACGAATACCGAAGGTCATAAATAAGTTTGGACAAAGAACACTGAAATGTCATACCAAAAATATATAATAAAATCCCGTGTCATGTTAAAAAGGACATTACTAAAAAAGGTCGAAAGACAGAATTAATGAAAATGTTATTAAATAGAAGAGACTTGCTTTGATTTTGGTAATTTTGTATTTTTGATTTGTTTTGAGTTTTTAGGATTTACATATTTAATTCATATGTATGTATTCTTGTATTATAATTTATAATTTATATTATATATATAATTTTTTTGATGCACCTACAAACAAATGTCCAGTGATGTTTTGTGGGTACGTTACGTGAAAATAAGAAAAATGATAAATAAATAAATAAATAAATAAATAAATAATTATAATAATAAAATACTATTTCATGGGTGTCGACTATAAATAAGTACCTATACTACACGTAAAGATTTTGTCATCTTTTCGTATTAATTTGATCTTATTTACATAGGATAGAAAGATATATGTCTGTTATTATGATTATTTATTAATATTTGAATATACATAGTGTTGCCGCATGTGTGATATCAAAATTAAGGCCTATTGGTAAAAAAATGTGATATCATTTTATTTTTATAGCATAAAAGAAAATATTTTTTAACCCCAATGAAATTTGTCAGTTACAGTTCAGAAATCATCGAAAAGGACACTTTTTATGTTTAAAAATATAATATGTTAAATATATTTAAACATAAGCTGAAAGAAAATTCACAAGTATGCTGAATATTTAATATTTTCCCTCGGGTGTTCGCACAATTGCGATCTCACCCCTAATAAAGCCGTGTAAAATATAAAATAAAAATAAAAATCAATCCACCATCGCGCAAGTCGCTCGGCTAATTACGTAACCATTTAGAACCGGCTCAGATAATGAACTCGCACGCGTCAGCCGAGACGCCGTGAAAATTTTGTAAACGCACACCCAGTTTATGTTTCCCTAAAGCTGACAGCGTGTAGCGGCGAATTTATTCGGCGGGGCCCGCGGGATCGCGCGGGCGGCGGGCGCCCGAGCCCGGCAGACATGTGCTCGAATAACTAACCAAGACGCGATACCCCCCGAACGGCCGTAAGTCACGGCGGCTCAACAAGGCAGATATATCACGAGGCTTTTATGTTAATGAACCCAGTCAGCCGGCGCGCGGCCCGCCCAGCAGCGAAGGCAGATTCCGCGTCTTGCGTAACGAATGTCGTCAATTACTCCCGAACCCGAGAACAATGAAACAATACGAGAGTTAGGGTAAATATTTACAAATATTCCGCGGGTGGTAAATGCTGGAACAGCGGTTGAAGTCGGCGCGGTTTCGCCGAATCTGTTTTGGCTTCTGATAATTATAAATTTGTAATCAATTAAAACATGATGAAAACTTTGATCGAAAAATGGATACCAACGGCGACATCTATGCTGTATGGTGCTGAAAAATTTCATCCACAGGTGGCAGTTGTTAAAATTCAACTCATATATGAAACAAGATGTGCAAAGTGCTTGATATATATATATATGTTAATATTAAGATTTTCGCGGGTAAAAGATGAAGGATTATTTTCTAGAATAAACCGCTTATTGTAGTCTTGAGAAAGACTGTTATATTGTATCCAACGTTTCGGACAGATAGCACTGGCCATTTTCAAAGGGGTTTTTTGCGCCTTGTATTTCGAGTTCTGTTTTGAATTGATGGCAAGCACACCCGTTCACTCCAGAAGTCGAGATCCAAGTGAAGCCTAATGCGAGGCTAATTGCTGAATTTACTTTGTGACCTGGTAATTCTTCTATTATTGTTGGAAATTCCGTTATTGTTAGTTATATTAATATGTTCATTTACTGTGTCTGTTCTTGGAATCGGGTTATTAAGGGCTGATTTTGAAAAGATTTTATTATTAGAAAATCTTTTCAAAATCAGCCCCTAATAACCATCCGTACGATAGCTTGTAAGTCATATAAGCAGCTTAAAATACTTTCATACCCATTTTGCCATATAAAAAATAGCTTCTACTCTATGAGATATCTTTATAATTCATTGATTAATGATCTCCTTCTGGGAAGAAAATCCAGAATTGTGTTCTTGAAGAAGTTGAGCATGCTCACAGTATTCAACATCAAAGAGATTATAATACAAAGAGATGAAGTATCCACGTTCCGTATTGCAACGAGTAACGCTCCCGAAATGCAGACGCGGGGTTATGGAGGGGAGATGCAATGATTCGTCAACCTTCGGCAGCCTTCGAAAATACCCGAATTTAAAGAGCGGTTCGTACAGTTACACCTTAAGTAAACCGTAAGTCAAATTAATCACCACATTTGGTGGTGCGAGGGCGACATAATTTTTACTAATAGTTATTTGATATGTTTTTATACAACACATTATTGAAAATGAGCAATGGTAAAAATATGATAATTGGAAAGCGCGGGCTTTCAGAACTAGTGCCATGCACCCGTTGCATATGACACTTCATTTTTCGATAAACATGTGATATAAAATAAAATGATATAAAAAGAATTGCAGAAACATCAATATATTTTTTTAAATTCTAGATAGAAAATAATAAGGATTTAATTTTACTCGATTTAAATTATACACGAGAATATTAAAATTTGCAGTAGATCGGCTGCATAGAAATGAGAAGATCGGATGTTTCCGTATATGACAATTGTCGGCGCGTCGACACCAAACATCTACAAAAAATACACCGCCGTCTCTTTTTATCATAACTTATCACTCCAGCAATTATCGCGGCGTATGTGATGAACTCGCATGTCACTTGATATAACATTCAGATTATCTCTTACACTCATCTTGAAAGAGCACGATCAAATCACAGAATACCTCGAATCAAACTTGTAGGGTGAATGTCCAGCCATAAACATAAAAACACCTACATGCGTGGAATGATGACAAAATATAGAAAAGATACACTGACACCAGCAAATGAGTCTCTATCACTGACATGGATGGGATGCCCAACGATCAGGTTATGTCACTCGTATAATCTGAAGGCTATGAAGTGAAGACTCTATATGTGTGTAGCCGCGGCTTGAAGGTTCTACGAACACATAGGTAGAGGGACTGCGAAACTTTGGGCGGTAAATTTTATGTATTTTAATTTAAATATTTTCTGAAGTTTGTCAACATTTATTTGAGTCCCAACTAACATACAAAAAATATCCCCATTCCCAGCCATGTTTTTGATAAAATTGAGTTTTGATAAAATTTATAATTAACTTGATGCATGAGTTGATTTTGCAGTCAATTAAAAACATAATTGAGTTTTGATGAAGTTTACATAGTGTCATATTTTACAAATAGTATATCGAAATTAAACTAAGGAAGGGTAGGGAGATATGCAAAATTGTTAAATATGTGTGTAATAATTTTGCGCATACATTATTTTATAGTAGAGAAAAAGTTTATTTATTCATCATCTTCATCCCCTAGTAGGGTCGGGGGCCCAAAGACTCGACAAGACGCATGCATATTTCCCTGTCTTGCACTGCTTCCGCATGAGACAACCAGTCCGGATGCATTCTGTTTTTATACACATTTTTGTTGCTTCTCCCAGCTTAATTGGGTGATCCACCGGCGTTTATTGAAAGTATACTATGCCAGTACGCACCCGTACGGTACTAGCGCGGTATACTTTCACACCTGTTTTATCTATTTTCATTGCAAATTTAACAATATACTAGTATAGGCCCCACGGATCATAAGTTATAAATTAGCTTTTAACTTTGTATATATATTCGTTTGACGAAATATTTCAGGAGAATTTAAGTTATAATAAACATTACTATAATATTATACACTCTGCTGTATTCATTAACATCCTTATTAATTTCCAAAGCCGAAAATGGACCTACCTATTGCTCTAAAGGAGCCACGACCTGAAGATAGTTTGCTGATATCACAAGCGCTTGACCGCAACTTGTAATTTAGAAATGCCACTAATCGAGTATAGTTTCCATCTGCGCGGACAAAACGCACGCCTGGAAAGCATACTCGGCTATTGCGGAGTGTTACTAATGTAGTATGGTTTGCAGTTATTATTTTTGTATGCGGTGCTTGAAAATATACTCGATTTTTATGCGCTAGCAAGGTAAATTTTTCGTAAGTGATACGTGTAATTCGGGTCGGAATATATACTCAAGTAGCGCGCAACTCGCGCGTAGCGCGTTGGCACACTATACTTTCAATAAACGGTCACTATACTTTCACTATACTTTCAATAAACCCACCGGCCGTCTTCCTTCCGGGGTTGCCAAGAGGATTCTTCTTGATATTCAATCCTCTGGCATTCTGAGCACGGTCATGTCCACTTAAGAAAAAAGTTTCTTTATTATTCAAATAAATCAATTCTATTCCGTTTTATGTGAAATAAAAAAAAAATTGTGTCAAATTTCAACAAAAATTTGAAGGGACATTTTAGTACGAAACTCGACGAAACAATAAATATCAAATGGTTTTGTAACATACAATTCTTTCTGGGAAATAACTTAAAGTGTCTCTTTTAAAGGCTTCATTGAGTCGAGAATGTTTATTAATTTTGATGGATGAAATAAAAACTGTTTCGCGGACATTGACATCGCGGACATCGCGGATTGAGCATAGATTTTTAGTGTCAATTATTATCTCCTGGCATTTATAAAGCTATTAATGATATAATTACGAGTATAAGTCTTTTCATATAGGCATGAAATCGAGATAGTGTGGGTACAAAGCGTAATACGCACATTTTTTCATCATTGTGTTAAGTTTACAGATACGCCCCTCTCGTATCCGTAAGTATAACACAACGAAACATTGCGCGTATTGCGCACTGTACCCACATTAACTCAATTGCAAGCTCATATGAAAAGACCTATATATATTGAGATGTAACCGAATACGAGTGCTCTCAACAGCCCTAAAATTGGCAAATAAACATAGCTTCTTTCGATTTGCGCGGTTGGCGGCGCGCGCGCAGGGCTACCAGTTGTTTTTTCCTTGAGGCGCCATTGGAATAGAAAATCTAGAGGTGACAGCCCGCGAGGTCACCGCTCCAGATACGGGCCCAAGGGGTTCGCAAATGGCGACCTTGGTAAGTTTTTATCGATATTCAAGGTGATGCGATACAGCAATAATCGTCCGTGGTCTTTGTATTCGGTTGTCTAATATAAATCTTTTTAGGGCCCGTAGAAGCGTCCTTTTTTCTGCCCGCGTGACGGCCTGGCAGGCCGTATGCGTGCTGGTATCGATGCCTGAGATGAAGCGGCGTCTTGGGGCGCGTCGGCGGACCACAGGGTTGCCGGGATGCTGCCGGTCCAACGTCGCTGAGACCGCCATTGGGTCCCGTTAGCCACCTTTGAGCATCGCCGAGGGAGAGGATCCAGGCAGATGGGGTCGCCATCGCTGCCGGACCCCATCCTGTTGACTACCACATCGCAAAAAGGGGGTACATAATTAATCGCGTGTCGTGACCTGCGCCATATGTTATCATGCTGTGCTGCATCCCGGACGAACTTAAATGTTAATAACCCAGAATAGAATCAGTGTCTGTTTGTAAATTGTACGTCGCCTTTCAGGCGAAGACTATATTTTGTTTCAAGATCCCGCCTGGCGCCGGCGTTACCAGGGCCGTTCGCCAGAGCTAGTTATTTTCTTTCTTAACCCATTTTTTATGTTTTTTCCTTGTATGAAATGATTTCATAAGTTTTTTATTTATAATTCAATTCCTACACGGCCCGTCGGCATTTATTGATTTTTTTATACCATTAATAATTTGGTTATCATTCCACAAACAATACACAAGCAGACACTCGGTACCTGACAATTCGTAGAAAATTGCTTTATCAGCTTCATTTCAAATATTTTACTTACTAATACTACAGTGCATAAATTTTTGTATTTGTACAAAATTATTTGTTTTTTTTTAAATATATTGTGACGTAGCAACCTTTGTTCGTCACACCTCTTCGCGAAACCTCTGAAGAAATGAATTTATCGATCCCCGCACCAACTATCTGCACCAAAAATTGATTTCTAACGGCGTAGGTACTGCAAATACTCTATGGAACAGAATAATGTCTTTGGTCTAATGCAGATAGTTTCACAGCGGTCGCGAACGGCGGGGACGAGATTACAAAATGGCGCATTCGGAATCTGACACTTCAGCACGCAAGATGTGAACCTTTCTGTGAACCCTCGTGTTAATAGAGGATTTTTCCACGGGAGCGCTTCGCGCCATGGCCAGGTGACGCAGCATGGAGTGAAAGGTGAATCCATTGCAACGCCTGGGGGGCAACTGCAGAGGTGATGTTCCGGTAATCATCTGCATCGGCCGCCCAAAGCCTCGGGGCGGGGTTGTTCTCTGGACCCTTAAGGGAGCAATCCTCCTCAGATGCGAGGCCAGCAAAATAAAGACCACGACTTGCCTGGTATTCAAATTCTCTCTAATAATCAATTTCACATCACGCCTGGAGCGAGCTGCGTGTTATCTGACTCCGTAAATACAAGAACATGTGCATCAGGTCGAGCGGTTTTAGAAAAAAGGAACATTGCTAAGCACGTGCGGAAGCGGTGTTTGTGCCAGACTATTGTAGCTTCATTGTTTTAAATGTGATATAGAAATTTTGCCCAGATGTTCATTAATTTGCAGAATGTGAATACCACGCACCGACACCTGCGCTGCGTCACCGCCAGTAGTATAAAAGTATTTAGTTCCACTGTTTTTTCCCTCCTTGTATGACGCGGCCGCTAGCGCTGATGTCGAGGCGTGGTAAATCAAATCTTCACCTCAATTTATTGTAAAAAAAGGGTTTCAATGTGCAAAATTCCCAAAAATACTTCATAAAAAAATTGTCACCTTCTGTGGCATTATTAATTTCTGTTTAAAATTCATTTGAATAAATTCCCCTTCATCTAAATAATGTTTCGTTGTATTACCCTTGTCATTGAACTGTTGCAACTTAAAATAAGTTAAAGTGAGAGACAGCTGAAGTGCAGCGTACACGACACCGGAAGTACCCTGAGTTTAAATTGTAGAAGTAAGGTGAGTCCGATTCTTCTCCGACTGAGCAAAACTGGTGGCGACGAGGAGTTCTGTTGGGAGCAACAGAACTTCACGTCGTAATATATTTGTAAAAATATAGAATATATTGTACAATCATCAAAACTTTTCAATAGGTGCAATAATTGTTATATTGGTTTGTTTGCTGGATGTCAGCAAAATATGAATTTATTTAAAAACTTGGATGTTGGCGTTCGTTCTCTTAAATATTTCTAATTTCTATGAGATGGAAGGAAAAGACGTAGATTTTCTGAGAACAACGCAATTTAATGATATGCCACCTGACAACTTAAATAATATTTTTATATGCATGTTCTTAAACCACAATTACTGGATTACTATTTTGCAGCTGGTAACGGTGCCTCTGTATTTTTTTGTTTAATCTATGTATAATAACTCTTTCATGAAAAGAACTATGGATATCTCTAGCATAGTCGCTTCAAAAAATGGAAGGTTTCAATTTGGAATATATATAAACAACTTTCCAAAAAAAATAATGTGTGGATATTCTTATGATGGAATTGGTAAACGTTGCACTGTGTAGAGTGATCACTTAAGCCAGCTCATTGTGTAGAGTGATTATTTATAAATTACCCTGGTCTACTGTACAAAAGACTTCCATACACGTTTTTCATATAAATAGCTTCGTATCTGTGAGACATTTATAATTTATCTTAATTTACTAAGTGATAAAAATACTTAGTACTTATACTTGTTAGTACTTAGTACTTGTTTGAGTTAACTTTTTTTGTGATTATCAGATTCACTCTATAATTCCTTGTAGGTCTTGGCCTTCTTAAGAATTTTTCTCCGTTGGTATTGCAGTCCAAGATAGTTTAAACAAGTATGTCCGTTAATTGGTTAGTTTTCCGAAGCCCGAAACTAATTAACTAACGGCCCTCTTGATTTTCGTTCATCAGCGACTTCGCCTATTCTCCACATCGCCAGAGCACCGTAGTTTCTCTATTTAAATTATTTATGTGATGCTCATTTCATTATTGTAGCATCTACATTTAGAATAAATTTCTAAATCCAACCCCAAGACAAAAATATTCCTTTAAAATCGTCAAGCGCACGCTAATTCTTCTGAGTCTTGTCAACCAGAAGTGTGCTAACCACTCCCCATTATATTATTAATATTTAAAGCAATAACATTGTGGTTAGACATAATAACAGAATGTTAGTAAACTTAGTAAAAACCACTACCAGATTTACGGTCTACCGGTTTCGAGACGTACCCGTCTCTTCGTCAGGTCTCTTGGTCCTGTTTAATCTATGTATAATAACTCTTTCATGAAAAGAACTATGGATATCTCTAGCATAGTCGCTTCAAAAAATGGAAGGTTTCAATTTGGAATATATATAAACAACTTTCCAAAAAAAATAATGTGTGGATATTCTTATGATGGAATTGGTAAACGTTGCACTGTGTAGAGTGATCACTTAAGCCAGCTCATTGTGTAGAGTGATTATTTATAAATTACCCTGGTCTACTGTACAAAAGACTTCCATACACGTTTTTCATATAAATAGCTTCGTATCTGTGAGACATTTATAATTTATCTTAATTTACTAAGTGATAAAAATACTTAGTACTTATACTTGTTAGTACTTAGTACTTGTTTGAGTTAACTTTTTTTGTGATTATCAGATTCACTCTATAATTCCTTGTAGGTCTTGGCCTTCTTAAGAATTTTTCTCCGTTGGTATTGCAGTCCAAGATAGCTTAAACAAATATGTCCTTTAATTGGTTAGTTTCTGGTTTCCGAAGCCCGAAACTAATTAACTAACGGCCCTCTTGATCTTCGTTCATCAGCGACTTCGCCTATTCTCCACATCGCCAGAGCACCGAAGTTTCTCTATTTAAATTAATTATGTGATGCTCATTTCATTATTGTAGCGTCTACACTTAGAATAAATTTCCAAATCCAACCCCAAGACAAAAATATTCCTTTCAAAATCGTCTAGCGCACGCTAATTCTTCTGAGTCTTGTCCACCAGAAGTGTGCTAACCACGCCCCATTATATTATTAATATTATTAATATTTAAAGCATTAACATTGTGGTTAGACATAATAACAGAATGTTAGTAAACTTAGTAAAAACCACTACCAGATTTACGGTCTACCGGTTTCGAGACGTACCCGTCTCTTCGTCAGGTCTCTTGTACCAGACCGTAAATCTGGTAGTGGTTTTTACTAAGTTTACTAACATTCTGTTACGCCCCATTATTTTTATTTGTCAGTAGGGATCTAGGGTGCGTGAATTTTTATTTAGAAACACTAGGTGATATTTTATCCATACAAAAGTAAAGTATCCTGCCATTTATGAAAATAATTTGTATCTTATTAGAAACATCTAATACAATTCTGCAAATAAAAATACCGGTGACGCACACTACACGGCACATTTGCTAAAATTTATTTGCATTTTTTGAATAAATCACCGGATTTAATATAAACGCTTTCATTATCCCCGTAAGCGGCTTCGCGGGGAAAAAAATACGTGTAATATTATTACAATATTCGTGGAATCGGATCGGTTTATTTAAGGCATTAAACAAAACCACCCATTTATTAAATTACAGGTGCACGATAATTTTTTTACAGAAGGTGAACAGTGATTTATTATGTCAAGCTATTAAAATAAAAATACCGCGGCAATTCCTTCCTAATGTATTCAGACTCGACTTAAAATTGTTCACCCAAAGCTAAATCACACACAAGCCCATAAATAATACTCCTCTACTTGTCATTATCCCCTCCTGCTGCCTCCCCTCCCCGTTAATGTATTTACAACTTTCTTCCCCGTCCCGCACGAGGGTCTTATGAAAAATAAAAGTTATCGCCCAGAAAAGTCGTATCAAAAATTCGTACGCAAAGTGAGTGCCGGGCTTTTAGCCGTCGTGATTTATGCATCTCAGAAGTCAGGTGGGGTTTGCGCCGGCTCCAGGGGCGGACTCCGGGCGGGGCCGGATGGGACGAGGGCGGGGCGCGGGGCGAGGGATTTCCAATTATCGGAATACTTCAACTTCGATAGTTTGAGATTCGGCAAAAATTACACTTTGTTATGTGCTCTTTGAGTTATCTCTTGAAAGTCATTGGGAAAGGTTCGCCTGCTCAGTGTAGAAATACTAAATGCAAATATATTTAAATCCGAGTATACATCATGAACAAAAAACAAATTAGATTAATCAATTAGAAAGATACACAGAAAATTAAACCACATTCATATTTTTTTAATAAAATCCAATAATATTTTGCTGAAATAATATTTTATTGGCGCATTCAGGGTAAAATTTTCATTGTAACGGAAGTTGCTCACCCACAGCGTGTACATGCGCATGCTGAGAAAACAAGTAGCTCGTTCAGAAACATTTAAAAGGAAATTGCGTTCCGTTTCTCCTAATGATGTCTTCCGAGTTGTCACCCGAGATGTCACTGCTACTTGCGAAAATGACAGAACAATTAAAAATACAAACAAATGTCATAACAGAAAATGTCACAGTGGCTATCCTTCAAAAAGTGGAAGATAAAATAAAACCAATAATTGAGGAGAATCAAAACCTGAAAATTGAAGTCAATAAATTAAACCACAAGATAATAAATCTCGAGGCGAACAGTAAAAGGAAAAATGTCATTATTCATGGGCTTGCAGAACCAAATGCAGAGAACCACGAAGACCTGATTACTCTCGTCACATCAACAATAAAAGAATTAGACGTGGAACTAGAAAAAGGCGAAATAGATAGACTTCAAAGACTAGGCAAAAAAGGAAACAACGATACTAAAATTCGACCGATCCTGTTAGCTACCACAACTCTTGAGAAAAAGATACAGATCTTGAAAAATAAGAAAAAAATGAAGCCAAACACCTACATTACACACGATTTACCAAAAGCAGCGCTACAAGCAAAAAGTGAAAACAAGAACACAAACACAAATGAAGACAACGAAAAAAGAAAAAGAGCCGACACTACAAGACCAAAGCAGGATCCAAAAAGCGCCAAGATGCCTAAGAAAAATGCATTTCAGTACCTGCGGGACAGATCTAACTCTTGCTCTGGAAACATCACATACAAAAACTAACTCACCACTACCGGAAATCAAACAACCTCAAATAGTTAAACAACAACATAGAATTCCACAGCTAAAACAAAACAAAACCAACGAACAACAACCAATGCTCCCACTACGGTTGGTCACCGCGGGAGAAAACGACCAATACCCTCCAACAAAAAGCAACAGACTGCACATTGCAACATTGAATACTTTGACGTTAAGAACACATGAATCTCTACTAGAGCTTGAGGAAGCATTAAAAGATCTTAACTGGGATATCTTAGGAATAAGCGAAGTACGAAGGGCTGGTGAAACAATAGAAGAACATACAGGCTATATAATGTACACCAAAGGAGAACCTGGGGGACAGAAAGGAGTTGGGTTTATGGTAAAATCACAACTAAGAAGTAATATACTAAACTTCATCGGCATCAATGATCGAATCGCAATTTTAGTTATGAAACTACCCAATCATCGTAAAACATGGACAATAATACAAGCTTATGCACCAACCGAACAAGCTGAAAACACAGAGCACACTACTTTTTACAACAACTTATCACAAATTATACATCAATACTCCAGAAAACATAATTGTACTCATGGGGGACTTTAATGCCCAAGTAGGTACCAAGCAAAACAAAGACGAATATGCACTGGGTAACTTCGGCCACGGTAAAAGAAGCATAAATGGACAAAGGCTCATAGACTTATTACTGGAGCATAAACTAGTCGTCCTGAATAGCATTTTCAAGAAAAACAAGAACAAAAAGTGGACCTGGTTTTCTCCAGATGGCAAATACAAGAACGAAATAGACTACATTGCAAGTAGCCACCCAAGATTGTTCACAGACACCTCAGTTATATCAAAGCTAAACTTTAATACCAACCATCGTATGGTAAGAGCATCTCTTAAACTAACACCAAATAAGAGGCCTAGAAGGCATTTCACACCACCCAGTTTGGCCCATGATCCAGAAAACAATAAAATAATGGCCGGTTCCTTATCAATACTAAACAAGGAAATACTGAAGTCAGGTGGAAAAGATCTTAAGGCAAACTACACTAAATTGCAGAACCAACTTACAAATTTCAACAAAAGCAAACCATCAAATCATAAATACAGATTAAGTGAGAAAACACTACAGTTAATTCAGGAAAGAAAACATTTATTTAATAGTAAAATGAGGAAAGAAAATATTCAACTTATCACCAAACTGAGTAAGGAAATTAAGGAAGGTATCAGGAAGGATAGAAAAATAACAAGACTACAAACATTGGAAAAACATATTTTAACCACTGGCGGAACAAGAAAAGCTTTAAAAGAGCTACGAGAAACAAACTCATGGATACCAAGCTTGAAATATGATCACTGTTATATAACACACCGAAAAGATATAAACAAAGTAGCCACAAACTTCTATCAGGATCTATATTCCAACCATGACAATGCCAATCGAAAAACCTATAGCATCCCTAGACTCAATTTATGTTCCTCAGACCGAGAACCTGAAATTTTACACAACGAAGTCAGGAAAGCAATATTAAGTCAAAAACACCAGGACCAGATAAAATTACAAATGAGATACTAGAAGGTACTTTGGATGAACTGGTTCCCGCTCTTACTCAAATTTTCAATAACATTATGATATCAGGACATATACCAGAACAGTGGGAAACATCTCATATAATTCTTATATACAAAAAAGGTCCAAAAGAAGACATAGGTAATTACAGACCAATAAGTTTTATGTCCAACATATATAAAGTTTTTTCTAAGATCATCCTAGATCGTATAAGCACCAAATTAGACGAAAATCAACCAATAGAACAGGCCGGCTTTAGAAAACACTTTGCCACCATAGACCATATACATACTGTAAAACAAATTATAGAAAAATACAAAGAATATAACAAACCCTTGTATATGGCCTTTATAGACTATACCAAGGCCTTCGATAGTATAAGCCACGAAGCTATTTGGGAAAGTCTAGAAAACCAAGGAATCCCCATTCATTATTTAAACATAATCAAAACTATATATTCAAACAACAAAGCAAGAATACAATTAGAAGGTTTGGGAGAGACCTTCAACATTAAGAGAGGGGTTAGACAGGGAGACCCACTCTCCCCCAAGCTTTTTTCAGCAACCTTAGAGAATATATTTCGCAAGATGGAATGGGACCAAGCTGGTTTAAACATAGATGGACGAAGACTTAACCACCTTAGATTTGCAGATGACATAGTCCTTTTCCAAGAAAACCCTAAAAAACTAGAGAAAATGATCCAAGACCTAAATAGAGAAAGCGAGAAAATTGGACTGTCCATGAATATCAACAAAACAAAATTATTAACAAACTCAGACAAAGGAGAAATTACAATAAATAAGCAACTGCTTGAATATGTAGAGGAGTACATATACTTGGGTCAGATCATCTCCCACACTGATCAAACAGACAAAGAAGTTAAAAAACGAATTGCAAATGGATGGAAAAAATACTGGTCACTCAAAGAAATTATGAAGGCCACCGATCTCAGTACGGGCACAAAACGGAGAGTCTACAATACCTGCATTCTACCCTGCATCACATATGGCTGCGAAACATGGTCTCTCTCAAAACATCATAGAGCCATGCTGCAAGGATGCCAAAGAGCGAGGGAGAGAAGCATGACAGGTATCAAGAAGCAAGAAAAGAAACAAAGCACCT
>JADDOH010000026.1:0-70955 GCA_016648135.1 Agrypnia vestita
TAGGTAGGAGTCGGCCATTAATTTATCAGTGTGTCGGTGCACGCGTTGCCCGTTGGGTGTTTTAGATCTGCTATCTGTCAAATGAACAAGATAATTTTCTCTGACTAAATACATCGTTAAAATATATTTGTACTTTTACATGGTTTTTAATTCGACGGCTTTATATATTTTATCCACGCTTTTAGCAAAACGTCTAGATTTTAATAATAATTAACATTGCTTTGTAAAAATCAAAATGCTATTAAATAATAAAACACATTTAGCAGTAAAATAGTTTAGTGTGGAGAAGATGTGTAATTATCATTTTGATATAAAAAAAATAACAAAAATGTAGAAATATTAAGAAATAAAATAACGTTAATTGCTTAATAATTAATAATAATAATAATAATAATTTATAATTAATTACGAAAATACAAATGATTTATTAATTATTTTATTTTTAATTGTAGCAGTAGGTATACGCGTTAAAAATCAATTTCGCTAAAGATTAAAACTAAAAAAATTGTTTTTCGTCACCTTAGCTAAAAATAAAAAATAAAAAAAATTTAAAATGGCCGTCAAAAAAGTAAATGAACAATGGTCTTTAAAATGGAAAATAATATGTTAAAATAAAATAATAACAAACATTGAAAAATACTAAAACGATTTATGTATGATCAAGAGATATTAGGAAATAAATATGTCATATTTAAAATACATAAAAAATAATCATGTATCACAAAAAAATATTAAATAAGAAAAAGTTAATTTTAAGTCGAAAATATTATAAAAATAATAATACATACATCAAAGCCTGTTGAATAAACAATAAACGTGTAAAATCCAACACATAAATATGTACGCATGCGATGGTGAGTCACAAACACACGCAAAATTGAATCACAAATACACCCAAAAAACAATCATTAACACAAAAATGAATCACTAAACAAGCATAAAGTATTTGGTGTATCATTTATACCCCGTTATCAGCACGCACACATGCACAAAGGAATCGGACGCGGACTCGAGTCCGAATCAAAAGAACCGAACCAAACGGATCAAAGGAATCGAATCATTTGATTCTTTTGAATGATTCGTTCAAAATGAACGAATCGTTCATACCCGAATACCTTTAACCGGGAGGGTCCCGTCAGCGCCAGCAACGGAACACTCTGCCCACTATTCAAAGCTGCAGAACGGATGCCCCAGTCCGCAACACTCATCCGCTTCATGGAGGTAAAGAAGACCCCCGCACTGTCGGAGATGGTCTTGACATGAGCCAGAAAGGAGACCGACTTGTCAAAGGTCACTTCTAGATACTTAACTTCTCTTTCAAATTTTACAGTTATTCCATCCACTTTCAAAATCGGATCCCTAACCTGACTCAAGCCACCCTTCGTCTTCAGAGCAACTGTTTTTGAAGGCGCTAGAGCTAACTTGTTTCTTTTACACCAGTCAGAAATCATCGCAATTGACATATTACCCTTTTTCTCTAATTCTCTGCGAGTCTGTCCAGAAACAGGAGTCCGCGTAGGCTATAGTCGCACAGTCCACCGGTAGCGGAAGCAGTAACAGGTCGTCAAAGAGGATGTTCCACAGAGTTGGTCCTAGAACCGAACCCTGTGGGCAACCCATGTCCAGAGGCCTGGTGCGGGATAATCCACCATAGCTGGGGGTCACGGTACGATCACCGAGGTAACTTTTGACAATGTCAAAGAGATCTCCAGCTTACAGCACGATCTTCACCTTGACCGCTTCCTGCACCCGCTACGCGCACGACCAGGAACAATGTTGACGACCCCAGGCGCACCCAATTAGTTGACACACCGATGACCGCCGTTATCTACCAAGGTCGAGCGACAAAGCACTCACTGTAATTCAACCGAAAATTCTACGGGATAATCCACCATAGCTGAGGGTCACGGTACGATCACCGAGGTAACTTTTGACAATGTTAAAGAGATCTCCAGCTTACAGCACGATCTTCACCTTGACCGCTTCCTGCACCTGCTACGCACGCGACCAGGAACAAGGTTGACGACCCAAGGCGCACCCAATTAGCATTAGTCGAGCGACAAAGCACTCACTGTTATTCAACCGAAAATTAAATAAACTCCATAAAATTGACCACGGCTCTCTGTTCATATTAACTGTATTCATCCTATAATACATTGTACAAAAGTGGGGATCCGGGACACGGTACCCCACAATCTAGACCTATAAAACTCAATGTTTGTCTGATCTGATTCAAAATTTGCAAACTTATTCTTTAGGACCCGGCAGGTAATATAGGTGACATTTCCCTCCTCTACCGCCTCTTTCCGGTGATATATTTTTCATGCAAATCTGTACCGTTCGACCGATCTGACCCAAATTTTGCATACTTATTATTTAGGCCCCGGCGGATATCGTGACATTCCCTCCCCCTTCCTTTATCCCTCCCACTCTCCCTGACTGATCTGACTCGAATTTTGCATAATTTTTTTTTAGGAACCAGCGGGTAACACAGGTCACATTTCCCTCCTGGACATCCCATCCATCCCAGCGTGATTAAATGGAAACATTGTTTTTATTAGAGACTTTGCAAATCAATGGAACCTTTGTTCCCCCCCCACAATATTATTTTAAACGTAATCTTTAAACCGTGCAATGCCGTGTACAACAGTTAGTGTTTTTATATAATTAAATAATTTTAGTACCGTGACATTAAACCAAAATATTAATAGGTACCTACTGATTAATATATATTATACTTAGATGTCCCATAGAGACGATCTATAATATATTTAAGGTACGGGTACCGTAGTAACACACCTATAGCCACCGAGATATACGTGCAGCAGGCGTGAGGTCATCGCGCCCTGACAACAGCGAACGCAGCAGGCACCGGCAGGCCTAAATGCAAGGTAGCCAAAAACACTGGGAACCCGCGCCCAGAATTGAATGCACCAACGCGAAGAAGACGGCAGACGTAACCGCTAATTGCAAGATCAGCACCTTGGGTCATGTACCCCGACACACACCGCCAAAGACGATGGACTTTCTTTGCTCTCCGGGACCATACGAAGCCGGGCAGCGAGCCATCTCTCTCTCTCTCTTCATTCTCCGCCATCAACACAGACGCCGGAGGCCTGCCTTATTGTCTCCTCAAAGTTCTACTTATACTCGCGTTTAAATTAATAATTATGTTGTACTATTGTAACCTTTTGCTACTGAATAAATCTTGTAAAACCTCTCTCGAGTTTTTACCCACATTTAAATATAGAGATTCCTTATTTTATACGGTGGTGACCCAATAAAGCAGTCTCTATAAATACCAAGTCCCCCACATGTATGATCTATAATGTCTATGTAATATGACCATCAAGTTACCAAGTCTTGTTAATGATGTCCCCCTGGGAATAAAATCCAGTATGGCGTTCTTGAAAAAATTGAATATGCTCAAAATATTCTTAATCCTGATTAATCGGAATTGTGTGTATTAATCCGGGATCCGGTCCGGGTCTGTGTAATAATATTAGTCTGTGATCGCAGACTATGGTCGCTAAGTGAAAATTCTTAAAGAAAAAATAACTTCTTTTATTAACTATTATAAGGATAAAATTAAACCGCTTACCACATAATTTTACTATTTTGTGCAATATACAGAGTCTCCCATAGCTAGTAGAAAAAACTTTGAGGGAGTCTTCTACATTCAATTTTGAATAGAAAATGTTCTTTACCCTTTTGGTGAAATGTCAACAGTTACGGAGATAAGCGACATCAAAGTTTGCATTTATTTTTTCAATATGTCCGACTTATTTTCTGTATAATATTGGAGTATCACTTCAGTAACTTAAAAGGAATATTAAAAATTTATTCGCTTTATTATAAGTCAAATAAAATAACAAAACTTGATTTTTTTTAATTTATGCAACGTTTTAATAATTTTATTTGATTTGTATCAAAGCAAATAAATTTTTAATATTCCATATAAGTGATAGTCCAACGTTTTATTGAAAATAAGTTAAAATATCGAAAAAATGCAAACTTTGATGTTGCTTATCTCCGTAACTGTCGGCATGTCACCCAAAATATTAAGAATATTTTATTTTCAAAATTACATTAAGAAGACCCCTCCGAAGTTATTGCTATTGGCTACGAGACACGCTGTATATGCGGGGGAGCCTTTTTTCTATTTTACATTGCGAGGCAATTTTTTTGGTCACGCCACTGCACTGGTGGGGATGACAGTTACGTTTTTACTCTCTAGTAACGTTAAGAGAAAGACAAATATTTTCAGTTTGGATAACAAACATATCTTACCTAAACTGTCACGCATAAATCATCGCACAATGCACACTGAATCACAGCACAATTTTATGTGAATTTATCAAGGAGCACGGAGTGGATTTAACACGCCAATCATCTTTAAATCAATGGCAACATTTCTGACAAGTTTTCACCGCGTAAGCTGGATTTCTGTTTACCGTAAGCTATGTGCTTCAGACACGTTCCAAGCAACGATAGTACACATATTTTAAGCCCATCATTTTAATATTTGCTGAAGATTGTTAATAACAAAAATAGTACCTCACGACATAACAGCGTGTTCCATAAGGATAATTCAATAACTATTTATTTAACCATTGATTTTTGTCGGGATTTCGAGTTGCTGCCGCATTGCACGTATCCCGCCGTCAGTTCACTCCGCGACGTGGAAGCGGATGCACATTCTGGAGTTTTGGCGCCAACCCGGTGCGTGAGACCGAGGTCACCGACTACGTAAGTAATAGTTGATTATTGTCATATAGTTGAATTTAGCATTTTGTCAGGGCCTATATACATTTTTTACTTATTTTTTTAGTTTTGTTATTATTTTATTGCATTATCCTATGATATGTAAGTTTATTGCATGATTTTATCGATATTTCATAAAAATATTCTATATATGTTTTAAATTACAAACATTGTTACAGCATGTCATATGAAAGTGTCTCGAGTCTAGATGATGAGGACGGACCTTCAATGTCATCTGATGATGCCGAAACTCAAAATCACGATATAATTTAAAGCTACAATGACAGCAAGGGCGGCGTCGATGTCGTAGATCGTTTATGTGCAAATTACAATTGTGCTCGGGCAACAAGACGCTGGTCTGTGGCAGGCTGTACTCAATGTCAGTTCCGTAAACAGTCAAGTGATACACACAGCTAACAACCAAAAGTAAAAGCTTAATCGTCGTCACTTGAATGTGGCTATGAAATTGATTGAACCTCACATAAGAGAACGACAGACGCAGTTGAACTTGCCACGGTCAATGAGACAAAGATTGTCAGAAATTTTGAAGATAGATGAGGTACCTGGGATGGTTGGTCCATCAAGAAATGGTCGGTGCTATGAGTGTGTATAAAAAAAAAATAGAAAGACCAAATACACTTGCTACAAGTGCTAAAAATATTTGTGTCATGAACATGTAGTGCCTTCTTTCAGAAGCTGTTTGACTGAAGAATAGTCATTTTTCAGATCAAATTTTTGTTAATTTTTTGTTGGAAGGATGCTACTTTTTGTTTATTTTATGTAATTTCCTAGTGTCCAAAATTGAAAATACTGAACTTATTAAAAAAAATTGATTTTCGTGTATTCTCATATTTAAAAAAAGTCATGTTTCAAAAGTTCGTAAATTTTAATGTTTTAAGTGAAACTGTTTTATAATAATTAAAAATATAATAAACGTGCTGTGATTAATGAAATATGTTTGTTTTATTGTCAAACAATATACAATTAAAAATAAAAATTAATAATAAATAAAATATTTTGAAAAATCTTCCATTAAAAATCCCGGTGCGTGAGACCGGGGTCACCAATGATGTAAGTCAAATTGACGTCACCAATGGCGGGTTAATTTAATTGACTTAATGACTAAACTGACCAGCCTAATTCACAAAATAGGTACACGAAATCACACCAAAGATCGTAAAAATTCTGATGTACGAGACATACCTACGTCAAGAGTAGAAAATGATATTTGATACCCTTCTGGGGAACCGGAAACAAAACTAACCTAAACAGACTCCAACGACAGCAAAACCAAAACTGAAAACGGTGTATGATCTGAAATACCTAACACCAACTAAAACTGTATACCATATAACACAACAATTAAACATTAATAGCATTACAAAAATCGAAACACTTAAAATCATTCACAAAGTAGCAAATGGCGAAATACAAGACGAAGACATAAAATTACGCAAAATACAAAAAAACACCAACACAACACTAGAACGGCTCAAAACACACATAACACACACCAAAATAAAAGCAGGACAATCACGACTAATTTGCAACGGATTAAAACTATACAAAAACCTACAACAGATGTGACAAAAATACTAAAACTCGGCCAATTAAAAAAAAAGATTTTGTATCTAAATTATATTAATATATTAATATTATATTCCTATATTGAATCATGTAAAAAATGTTATCCATAAACATTTTAAAGTTTCTATTATATTTTTAAATAAAAAAATATATTCCTTGATAAAGGGGGAGAAAGGTTCTAAAGTATTTATTATATGGGTACCTACTGACATTTTTGGCCGTATTCAAAATGTCCAAGTTCAGATGAGCAGTATCTAAATTATAGGGGAGAGGCGTACATAATGACATAGGTGGGTCAAATGGCACACCTACTTATCTCCAAAACCGCTAACGTAAACTTTGTCATGCATTCCTTTAAAGAACCGCTTAGTAACAGGTCGTAACCTGTGGTGGCGCTAGTCGCGTCCGTTGGGCCGTTTGGTGCGGACATGCGTTTGTTTAATTTTTGCAGTGACGAGTTTCAAGCAGATAGATTTCCTTTCTCGTAAAAGTAAGTATTTTTTAACGTTCATTTGTTTGTGATTATCGTAATTTGATTACAAATACATGAAATTACTTCGATAAACTTTTGACAACTCAAAATTCTACGTACACTTTCAGTTATTGTTTTCTAAACTTGAGGGCTATTAGGCGGACAAAATGGCATACATCTTCGGGTAAAATGGAATACTATGTCATTTGACCTACCTTTTTTATTTATTTAAAGACTGAAGAAGTTTCAACGGCAGCAGAAGAACTATGCATACCCACAGCAAGTCCAGTTCAAATGAAAGCAGCAAATTCGGTACCGCTTGTAATTGCAAGCACATCAAGCACTGACAATGCACGTCCACTTTCGCCAGCCCAATCTACAGATACAGCTACTGAAATTCTTACGACACCCACAACATCCAATGTACTCCGAGACATTAATATTAATGTTCCAGTCAGCGTGTTATCTGCAGTGCCGAAAGGAATGTATGTGGCAGGACAAGGAAACCACGTAAGAAACCAACAGTATTATTATTAACCTCAACGCCATATATAGAAGAAGCAAAAGCAAAATCCGCTCCCCCACCTGTATCAAAGAAAAACACGCGAAAGGTCTCAAAATATTTGGATTTTAGTTCCGACAGTGAAAATGATTTCTCTTCCTTACAAACTCATACTGAAGTCGGGGATGATGATAAAGATTGTCCTTGTATTTATTGCAATGACCTTTAATCCAAGTCTAAGCCAAAACAGGTCTAGCAAATGTGTATGACTTGTAAAAAATGGGACCATGTGCAGATGTTCCGAAAAAGACAAAACGTTTTACGTGTGAACTATGCATATAATCGACTGATTTTTGTTACAAATTTGGTATGTCATTTTGTCCACCCTACGTGTGTCATTTTACCCACCTAGGGCGGACAAAACGGTTTTTGTTCAAGTTTTTAAAAATGTTTACTAATTCGATTGTTTTTGTATTTAGTTGATTGATCTCTATAATTCTAATTAGGTAATGAACCAAAGAATACATTGTTAATTAAAATATTCAATATTAATAATAAATAAAGATTTGATGACTGATTTTATAACTAGTATGTCATTTTGTACGCCTCTCCCCTATTACATGAAAAAATATATTAAAAAAAAAATACGCCTTTATTTAAATGTACCTACTAAAAAGTTAAAAAAATATTTTCGGCCAGTACATTTTTGCTTCACTTTCCAAATATGAGGTGGGAGCTTATGATACTGATATAGTTTACAGAATTATGTTGTTGATGGAGGGAAAGCTCTCACGCCACGATAAAGAAAGAGAATCAATAGCTCCACTGAGTTATCTCGTTTAGCGCAACAAGCTCGGATATTTTCCGTCCGGACTCCAGTTTGTGCATTTTGAAAAAGGTAAAATAATTATCACAGCTGTGAAGATTTCTGCGTTGACCTGCTCCGTGGAACAAAATACGAAGGAAGTTTTTCGATTCTTTCTGTCCAATTAATTGATGAATATTCCAAGATACCTACCTCTTACTAGTGATATACAGAGAATTTTTAGATTTTGAGGATTATTAAAGACGTGAGTACCTACCTAATTCTTGTTATACGTAAATCTCGGCATAGTAAATGCTTTGATTATGATATTATCAAAGTGATCTCTAAACGAGAGCTCACAGTCTAGCATTTCTTGACATTGAGTGACATTTTATTTATTTGACAAATATCCTTGTATGAGATGACTATCTTCCAGGCTAAGGCCTCGGGTATAGGTAGAAGATACGAGCGGCGAGCGGCAGAGGGTCAGAGCGTCAATGTTCTAGAGTAGTGAAGGACGCATTGATGGCAGAGTGGTGGGTTTAGTTATATCATGGGCGGCGACCCTCACTACTCGGGTGCATTGACGCTCTGCCGCTTGCCGCTCGTATCATACCAGAGGCCTAAGAATGGTAGAATAGATTTTTTAATCATCAGCATATAAGTACCTAATAGACAAATATTTTTATATGTCCTGCTGGAAACATGCTGCTTACGCCATGGACAGTGAGCGAGACGCACGAAAATCCATCCATCCATCTTGTAAACTCTCAAACATTTTCCTAAGATTAATCCATCATTTTTTTGTGGTCAGCCACGTCGAAGGACTTACAAGAAGGGAGATCTCAACCCGTTGGACCGACCAAGTGGAAAAAGCAACAGGCGTATGAGGGTCCGACGTGGGTGGTGAAGATTATCAAGGATCTATCTAATCAACTCACTGACAGTCTTCTGTCCTGACACACATCCATTCGAGCCGAAGATCCTAGAAAAGCACAATAGTCAGTCACCATGCACGTCACTAATTACGCCAAGAAGGCACTCGAAACCTTTAATTGTGGACATCAATAGAGATGATAGATAGTCTCAAACTGAAAACCTCTCGGTACCCGGCGCTTCAAAAACCATCTCGTCGCGGATTCCGCAAAGATAAAAAACCGACAATAGATGTAACAATCACCTAACATAAGACAACACGTGACTATACATGTCTTAAACACGATGTTGTCACGGAATACGTAAACATAGACACATCCTGTTTTAGACACGGTATTGCCAGTCAGCAGTTAACAGAGAGGTCAGATATACACGGTAGAATATCCCAGAAAACTTCACGCAGAAGATTATGAACATTTTTGTATTTTACATATTCCATTTGATAATCTTGGCAACAATTATTTCATAAAATTACTTAATTTAACTATCGCAGCATAGAAAAAATTAAAAATAATAAAGGAGACTAGATTGTCCAGGTTTGGTGAATATGATCGTATACCCTGCCGTTATGGAACGAGATATCATACTCCATTTTTAAAATTTTATTTTATTTAGTAGATATACATATGATTTCTTTTATAACAATGATGATTAGGAAATATTAGCAATCAAATTATTATTATATGTTATACCTTACCAAAAAGAATTAAGATTCTTGTGTGTGGTGTGGGTGGTGGTGGATTTCATGTAGATGTTTTTCGCTCTTTTCGTTTTTCGATGAACAACAATTATAAAATTAGTGGCAAATTTTGTTGATTTGTTTAGTATTAGTAGAATTGCTGTTCTTAAAAAACAAATGTTAGCTAGGTATCTGTGACCTTAATATTGTTTATATCATTTTAGATTTCCTTTCTTGCAATGTGTTATTTAATTATTGCCGTCTTAATTTTTTAAACATATTTAAGTAACTGCACTATTTTTTTTGTAAAATAATACATTTTCAATGTAAAAGCTCTAAGGGCGTATAAATAAATCTAAACATATAAAACACAATATCTGTCTGTCTGTTGTCTACACAAATCTACGCCGTTTGATCTGAACGAAATTTTTCATACTTATTCTTTAGGACCCGGCAGGCAGCATTTCCCCCCTCCCCCTTTACCCCACCACCTTCCTCTGATATGGTTTTTATACAAATCTATACCGTTTGATCGACTGGACCCAACCTATTTTTTAGAATCCTGCGGAAAACAAATACCACATTTCTCCCCTCTTCCTTTACCTCACAACCTCACCTTGATATATTTTCTTTACAAATCTATACCGTTCGACCGATCTGACCCAAATTTTGCATTCTAATTCTGTAGAACCCGCGGGTATCGTAGGTAACATTTCCCCTCCTCCTTTATCCCATTCCATCCTCCTGATACATTTTCTGTACAAATCTGCACCGTTTGATCTGACTGATCTGACCCAAATATGCATACATATTCTTTAGGTCCCGGCGGAATACAAAGGCCACATTTCCTTGCTGGACATCCCATTCATCCCAGCCTAGATTAAGTGCATTTATTGAGACTTTGCAAAATAGTGCAATTTTTGTGTTCTCTCACAGACTCATTTTTAACTGAATCCTTAACCTGGACAACACCGGGTACAAACAGCTAGTATGTCTATATTAATACCCTCTCCTCATTCATTCGCTCAACGTTCCTTTTACAATTCTATTCACTGTGCTAAGTTCAGCTTTATATTCCTTCCTAATTTGTTTTTTTTTAATCTGTCATACATGGGTCTGTAATATCCCGATGTCTTGTTGCTAGTTGCAAATACTTTAAGGAATCTTTTTTTTTCAATTTTGAATAGAAAATATTCTTTACAATCTGAGTGAAATGTCGATAGTTGAGATAAGTGATTTTTGACGTTTCATTAGACTTGTACCGTAGGAAATGAATTTTAATATTCATATAAATTAATTTCACAATAGTCTAAAGATTTTTCTTCATATCTATACATCAATTCTTTAAAAAAATGCAAACTTTGATGTCGCTTACCTTTTTAACTGTCGACATTTCAACCAAAGTGTACCTAAAAAAAAAATATATTTAAAACTGAATGAAGAAGACTCCCTTGAAGTTTTTTCTACTAGCTACGAGATACCCTGGATAGTATTTTTTTATACACGAAAAACCCTGTCCTCGATATAGGTATATGTATAATATACAAATATAAACTTTATTAATTAAAATCCAGTATATATATATTATGTACAAAAGAATACATAAAAAAGAAGATTCAAGACAATGAAGATATAATAGTGGAAATGAGTAGCTGGGAGGACTAGAGTATGCATAATATGAAGACCGCATTCTGGCAATTGATCCAAGTTCAGAATAGCTTATAGATTAACAATATTAATGTTGCCAGAAACCTTGTTGGTCCAATTTTTTTATACCCCCTCTCTCTACGCAGCAAGTCAATTGATTGTGTACACGCTATTGAGCTATTTTAACGATTATTTTAGTGTCGTTAGTTGTTTTTTTTAAAAATAATTATAGGTAATAATAGGTTATCAAAGAAAATTAAAATATTAATTATCAATTAAAAAAATCATAAATTGTTCTTAAAAAAATTATTACACGAGAAAAACATGAAAAAAATACAAATAATCAATTATTCAAATTTTTACAATTATTGGTTATACACTTGCAGGACGAAATACGAGTTAATTTAGATTTTTTACAATTGCTGCGTAGAGGGAGTGGGTATAAAAAAAAATTGGACCAGCAAGGTTTCTGGCAACATTCATTTTGTTAATTTATAAGCTATTCTGAACTTGGATCAATTGTCAGAATGCGGTCCTCATATTATGCATACTCAAGTACCTCTGGCACCTGGACTAAGACCCTCGCCTATAGTGGTACATAGGCGCGTACAGTCAAAACATTGCAGTATATCGAAGTCACTCGCAGTAAGTCGAAGATAAACACACATTTTGGAAAAAAGCGAAATAAATAGGAGATCTCGTAATATTCCCATCACAATTATTATCATATTATTCAGATTAGAATATTCATTCAGTCAGGTAAAAGTGATTTTTTTTTCAAAAAACCTAAAACACATGCTTTAATATTCTGACTGATTTGGTTTAAAATTGAAATAATATTTGATTTATGGTTCGGTTTGTTATCCTGCGACTGACCCCCGTGGCGGTCATTTTCCGTCATCGTCGCGTTGATTGGCTGCCGGTCGTGACGTCGTCAGCACGAATACTTTCTTAAGTAGAACAGCGTTGACAAATTATCAGTCGCTCGATTGTCGTCGCGGGTTGGCACGGCGCCGTTGCAGAGCGAACAATCCAGTGCGTGTTTATCAATCGGAGTTGGCCAATCGCGAGCAGGTGAGCATCTTGTTTATTTCGGAAATGCGAGGGAGTGAGGTCAACACATGTTTTCTTGTTTTATTTATTTTTAGAACTTGCGCTGATAATCATTTCTAAATCTTAATAGCATTCATTTTTATGCGCACGTTTAGAAAATCTATTTACGATAAACTGAATAAATGAAAGAATGAACAAATTAGCAGCTAATTTAATGCTGATTGTAGCCTATTCGAAAGGATCGCTGAAGGATAGTTTAGTCATGTGCAACGTAAGAGCCAGGAGAGGATACTAAAGAAAACTGAATGAGGCGTTGAAGGCAACAGGAATAGATCTGGCGTGATCAAATAAACCAAATATTGAAGGATGTATTTGTTAAAAGCTTCAATAATCAAAGAGCGCTTATGAGAACATGTAAGAAAGTGGTGTGGCAGAACAAAGGAGTTCTATCCTCTTTAGCTAGTCACTTATTTATTATTACTTCATACAAATTTAGTTTATTATTACTTCATACAAATTCGGGCGGAATTTACTTCAGTGCAATCTCCAAAACCATGTTTTTGCCGTATTTTAGGTTAAGAAAGTTGTAAAAAGCCGGAAAAGGGTAAATTTTTTTCAATTTTATCAGTTAAAAAAAATCCAACCTAAAAAGTACCTTATATTTCAACTCTTTCTTCTCTAGTAGATAGGTATAATAATAATCTAACGATTATTTTTTCCCGATTTCATACTTTTTGGCTTTAGATTTGTATTCTCATCAATTTTTATGAGTGTGAATCAAATTGTATTTTAACCAAAATTTTGCATTGGAATAATTTTTGGTATTTATTTCAAGTCGCTCAAAAGAAAAGTTTACAAACTGACATACCTAGGTATTTTTTAAGTAGGTATGTGATTGGGATACTGTTTTAAGTATACCTAATATCATTTGGCTAGAATACATGTCTTCGATTACCTAAACTGTCAGTGCGGACTGGAATAATAAAATACTCTTAAAATCCTAATATTCTCAATAATTTATTCTACTTCTATACTAAAATATAGTATTTTCCGTGTAATGAGATCTCATGTAATTTAAGATCTGTCAAAAAAACGTCCGTATACAATTTTTAGTGAAATTTCAATTCATCTGTGACTGTTTTTAAATCGGTAAGCAATAATATCACATTGAGGGTGGAAAGTCAATGTTAATGAAGAAAAAAGCATTAGTGATGTCATTAAAATTATCCATCTGAATTTATATAAGTATTATTCAGTCACGTGTTTCAATGACGGTTGAATGTTGGAACATTTTCAAGGTAAAAACTTTTGGCGGGAGCGGTGAAAACTTTCCCGCCTTTTGTATAGTCTAATTTTAGACAGATGTATCGTGATTTAAGACATGCTGTCATAGTAACAATATTCATTCTGAAAATTTATGTTTTGCATATCATCGTCGTCATCATCATTAGTCTTTTTCTATTCACTGTTGTCTTCCATTTTTCACTGCCCGTTTCCGTAGAACTGGACGATTTCGTCAGTCGATATCATTTTTTTCATCCTAGGTGGACACAAAGGTCCTCGTGGTCAGCGAGCATGACCCTGAGAGTTCCGGGTTCAATTCCCAAAAATATTTTTGTGATTTTATCAAGCTTTCGTGTTTTTGTAATATATTTCTCTAAATTAATTGACACATAAAATATTTAATTTTTTTAGTGCGTTTAGAGTGATGTGAGACATCTTTCGATAATTACGCTATACCTACATACAGATATTTTTGACTTGGGAAACTATTTGCTCTAATGAATTGAAATACTCTGCGAACACCGCAGAAGCTGAATGAGGTAGGTACCTATCTAATAAATTTAATCGAGATAATGTTTTCAGTTGGTATTCCTTTTGGTCTAGTGGTACCGCGTTGGCTTTCTGACCCCCTAGTTCGGATTCCCGGTGGTGAAAATGTTAATTTTGATTAAAATATTGTCTATGTCAGTTATAGTTAATATTATATTTTATTTAAAATAAATTTGATATTTAGATTAAAGATGAATGATGCTCAGTAGGCTAATAGAGCCTGTTATTTGTGGCTTTTAAAAACATAACGAGATATTAATATTAATAAAATTGGTGACGTTACGATTTTTCAAAACACATAGGTACAGCGATATATAATTTTTTTCTTATTCTTTTTCTCGCGCCTTATCTATTCAATGAACATTGGGCATCATGGTGGCTATCATCATTTTGCTTAAAGCGGTCCGGAAAGGATATAAAGTAGACTCTTAAATTATTGTCTATAACTTATTATTAATTTAAAGCATTAACTTTGTGGTCAGACATTTTAACAAAATGTTATTTATGTTAGTATATAACCACTAAAATTACTTTTTTGTTTACCGGTTTCGAGGCGTAACCCCTCTCTTCGCCAGGACAATCACTACACTAGCATGTAAATATCAGTACACACCACAACCAGAGTATTATTTACACACCAATCCCTTCACAAAATACTCTTCACATGCGTGTTACTTTTAACTAAAGGTTAACATGCGCTGTTAAGTGCTAAGTGCATGTTAGCCTTTAGTTAGAGTAACACGCATGTAAAGAGTATTTTGTGAAGGGGTTGGTGCGTAAATAATATTATGGTTTTGGTGTGTAGTGATATTTACATGCTAGTTTAGTGGTTGTCCAGACGAAGAGACGGGTTATGTCTCGAAACCAGTAAACAAAAAAGTAAGTTAATGGAACATAAATAACATTTTTTTTATTGTCTTTAACTATTTACAGAGGGTTGATTTCCAACTTTATTTTTTACATTATGAAATGCAATATCTGACACCTCTCTGGATTTCCAATAATATGTTAATATTGATAACGTTTCTGTTTCTTTTATAAACAAATTGATAATAATAAAATATTTCATTTTCTCTCGTGCTTTTTACGGCAGTAAATTTTAATCTACCGTTTTTTAAGTTTCTAACCCATTTTATAGTTAATTTTAAATATTAATTATAAAAGAATGTCAATAATAAAAATTAGATTTAAAAGCTTTAAGTGTTGTGCATAGTATTAGTATAATTTTTTTCCTAACCAAACAGTTACAATAATAAATTACTAAAAATTCATATCAAAGAAATAAATACATAAATAGTCATTTTCAGGCAGTATTCAGGCCACCTGGCAGCCGCAGTTATTAAATTGAAATTGGAAAATGTATTCATGGTCGTATTTATGTATTTAGTTGGCAAGTAAATACATGTGATGGAGTACAGGCAAGCACGTTGCGAATTTCGTGTAATATAAAAAATTTGTTAGATTGAACATAAAATAAAGATTTTACGGTAATAATAATTGAAAAATTATAATTAAATTAATTAAATAAGTTGATTAAAGAGATGAGCCAGTTTTTCATACAACTTCAAAGGATACACAGTTCGTAATCAAAGGTTGAGATAATGACTGTAGAACATCGTTTTCATGCGAATAAAGATTGTACGAGCTTGCTCAATGCGGCCTACGATTTCAACGAAAGGATCCCATCTTTTATCTACATTGCAGCCCAAGTATACGACACTTTGTACCTTCTTGTTTGTGTTTTCTGGGGTATTATGTCGTGTTTTTGCGACCTTTCACATCGGGCAGAAAGGGCGTAAAAACACGACCAGAAAACACAAACCAGAAGATTCTGAACGGCTGTGAAAACCTAAGAACATTTTAACTTTGCACTAATTTCATTCAAGCAATATAAAGATTTTCATTGTCAACTGCGTTATATTTGTTAACGATCATGTATTTTTTTTTTTCATTTTCAAATTTGATTTCTTTTAAAGTTGGAAAATCTTTTACGCTGAATTCTCTCTCTGAAAATAACGTGTGTTATACCTTTTGTTTTCAGGCTCTCCAGCGTGTCTTCGCTCACGGGTGTCCCCAATTGATGAAACGCCTCGATAAAGCCCATCCACCTGACATTCGTGTTGGTTTTCTCATTTCCGGTCCCTTCCGATTCATCTAAAAGAATCGCCGCCGTCCCCCTTCTCGGAGTCCCGTCCTGTTTCCACCTAAAAGGAACCGTCTTCCATCTGCCGATATCTCCAGGGAGCTAAATCACTTACGGGGCAGGATGACGTCCCTCGAGCACATGTCCAAGGACGACACGCTGAGGCTGAGGCATGAGCACATCGGGTAAGCTCAACTTTTTGGGTTTTAAGGGATGTCTGGAAAACTCGAATGTTACCAGAAAAAAGACAAGGATTCAAAATACGGTAAAAAGAAAATTTTGAGATTCTTAGTTATATCACAATATATTATATTTATATATAAAGAAAAATTTAATTAGTATACTATTCAAATAATATTTTCGTATTATCAGGTTGCCAAATTATAGAATATTGTATTGTGGTGGCATTTTAAAAAAAATTCAATTAAGTCGTTAATATAAATAGTAAGTTACATTACAAAACCACTTAATATTTTTTCAGGTACAATTGAACAGTTTGTACGTTCTGTAATAAAAAAATATATAAATTACATTCAATGTTTATTTACTTTCATATTATAATATGACCTATTTAGATTTTACATTAAAATATATAATAGTATATAAACAATAGTCACTTAAAGTTTTCCATAATAAAATTTTTGCACTCTAATTAAAATTCCTTTATATTCTCTAAATTTTGTAATATCCTTGGTAGGCTGTCGAAGATTTTAGGTCTTTTTGTTTTTCTTTTGTATGTAGTTTTATATTGTTGCCGCTTCTTGTATTGTATTAATGAAAATCCTTATTTAGTTTCGTTCTATAATTTAATGATGTTATTTTTATTAAATAATGTTAAAAATTGTGGACTGAAAGAAAAATGTACATTAAAATTTAGAAAATAATAATATTTATTTAATAATTAGAAAAAAATACCAAGAATATCGTTCGATATTAGAAAATATTCGAAAAAAAAAATTTTGTAAAGTCTAAATAATGTAACTTGGCCCACTGCCAATATCAGTTACTCAATAATTATTAAAGACATCTTAATATTACCATTATTGTATATCTCATTATTTAAAAAAAAAATGGAATATCTGAGAATTAATCAAATTTGAAATAATTCTCTCCGTCTGTAGTGCGTCACAATTTTGATAATGTAATCAATCCATAAAGCCATACACACATATGCATATTAACAAAATAATTCCATAGTCATTTGACATTTTTTCACCTGACTGGATTTGAAAAATATTTCTCCCTACTGTTCAATTTTTTCAAATGAATCTGAACTTCTCCTGTATCATAAACGTAAAAATATTTTCTTCAACGTTTCAAGATCTGTGGTAATTAATTAGTATTGAATGAGGAAAGAATGGCAAGAAAGATACAGTACGAGACGGTTGGTGATGACATTGCAGATAAGGGAGGTCGTGAAAGGCTTGGCATAACCAGGTAAATTACCGGAAGAATGGTCCCATTAGAAGCTTAAGTTTGTGTGAGAAGATGTATGAATGTGAATGAGGCGAGAGTTGTGTGTCAGGACAGAACAATGTGGTGCTCTATCCATTCTGCCTATCCCCGTAAGGAAACGGCATGATAGTTTGCTAGTTAGTTAATATGCAATGAAAAAGATCTAGTTTGGGAAATGCGACGTGTTTTCAATACAGTTCAATAATCTTTAATCTTTCTATTGATCGCACTGCATAGATACAAAAAATATGTAAATGCATATGCATGTTGCCTAGAGCAGGCCGAAAACCCTTTTCATAATTGGGACAATGGGTGAGTTTGAAATAAGTGATGTATTGTTTTTTTTATGTATTTTGTACTCAATATTCTATTAGTATATCGTAATAAATAAAATAAAAATATCTTTAATAATAGCAAAAAAGCGTGAAATCATTTTGTATAAAACCACTATTTATTACATAACATGTTTCGGGACCCATGGTCCCTTCACTAGAAATTAATAATTCGAAGGAATAATTAGTTATTTAACTTCAAATTATTCAACATAATGTCTATAGGTACTTCCAATTTTAATTTCAAGTATACGTTGTATCGTGATAAAGGGTAAGACTATTGCCCCGAAACATGTATTCAATAAATAGTAATTTTATGCTATATAAACTATTTCTTGTGTCATGTAAACTATGCAACATAACCCAAACTAATAATGAGTGTATCTGCTAATTTAAATGAATGCATAATATAAATCATAGTTTAAACGCAAGTGAAAGCAGGTACCAAGTATGTAGGTACTGACCGATTCGACGTATTACTTGAGTCATGTTTTTCAAGTCAAGGAATTTCGATTTCACTTTACTTAAATACACTAAATTATGGCTAATGAACCGCAGTATTTCCTTAAGTAGTTCATTAACTATTTGATTTTACTGCATATTATACAGCTGCATGAGTCGTAACAGGTGAAGGTACGCTTAATGACGCATGCTGTAACTGTTGTAATTGAATTTGTTTTATTATCTATTGTTTATTTAAAATAACTAATTGATTTTCAACATTATCTAAGAGTACTTGGTTATAAATCCTAAACTATCGGCAATAAATTAACACGAGTATGCTTCACTAGTAAATTAGCTCTGTAGGACAACACGCTATTTCTAACGAATTTGTAGTGACAAATTTTACTGGGGATACGGCTGAATGGTCTTTTGGTTAAGGCACTCAATTGATGATAGTTCAAGTTCAAGCTTCGTCCTAGGAGACCACCAAGTTAGTCTGTTTACATAGTCGTTCATCTTATTTAAAAATAGTGAAAATATTGACGTGATTAGTTTTACGCGTCTCTATTTAAAAAAAAGCTTTTATAGGATTGCTTCGAATTACAAAATTAATTTTAACAATACACAAACTTAAAATTGTCGGGTAGATAATTAATTATTGGAATTTTAGCAATCGGTGATGAAAATATCGCAAAAGTAGACACTCATTTGACTAAATTTTTTAAAAATAAAACACAAATCACTTTGTTTTCACCACTTTATTAGATATAAAATCTACATGTTTCGAGAACAATGTTGAAGTAGAGAAAATTGTTCTCGAAACATGTAGATGTTATATCTAATCAAGTGGTGAAAACAAAGTGATTTGTAATTAATATAAATTAACTTTGTTTAAACCACTTATTTATTGAAAAAAATCAACATGTTTCAAAGCCAATGGCTTCTTCATCAGGAAAACAAAAATAATATTTAAAAATCGAAGTATAGATCAAAATATTAAAAAGTTATGTATGGAAAATAATAATATAAAGTACCTAATTAATATGAAAATAAATTTAAAAGATAACTATTTGCAAAAAGGACCTGATTATTTATAATATTCAATTTACTATTTACACTCTTTCTTATTTCCAAAATTTCTAATTTATCAAATTGTGATTCTGTATAATTTGTATGTAAAATTTGTAAACCCTTATTAATATCAAAAGAATGACCCGTAGCCAAAAGATGGTTAGAAAATTCAGAATAATTATTACTATTTAAACACCTTAAGTGTTCTTTAATTCTAATTTCAAAATTTCTACACGTTTTTCCTGTATAAAAATAATCACAATCATTACAAATTAATTTATAAACACCCGAATTTTTTTTTAAATTATCCTTATCTTTATTATTTAATATGTATTTTTTTAATTTATTATTAGTATAAAAAGCTGGTTGAATAACATTTGAAATATTTTTAACTATTGAATTAGAAATTTCATTATTTATAAATATAATTTTCCTCCAATGTTTATCAGAATCACAAATTGAAGGGTAAACAAAAGATTTTAAATTTTTTTTCTTGTACTTTTTATTTAACATAATATCAATTAATTTTTTATCATAACCATTATTAAACGCGATCTGTTTAATAATTTTTAATTCAATATTAAAATTATTAACAGATAATGGAATATTAATTAATCTATTTAACATTGAATGAAAAGTTGTCAATTTTTGAGAATATGGATGGTTAGAAGAATTGTGTATAACTATATCTGTATATGTATCTTTACGAAATATGTTAAAATCAATTTTATTATTAACAATTGAAATATTCAAATCCAAAAAACTTATGCTAGAATTTTGTATTTCTATGGTAAATTGAATCTTTTTATGAAGTTTATTTAAGAAATTAAGAAAAATTTTTAGTTGTCTTTCAGTACCAGTCCATATACATAAAATGTCATCAACATATCTTTTCCAAAAAAATACATATTTTAATAACAAAGCAGAACTATTAAAAATTATTTTCTCTAAATTATTTAAAAATATATCAGCCACTAAAGGACTTATACTAGAACCCATTGCTAAACCCTCATTTTGTTTAAAAATAGTATTATCAAATTGAAAGTAATTTTGATTTAAAACAACGTTAAAAAGTCTATTCAAATCATTAGACAAATCTTTACAAATATTTGAAGAGTTAAATAATTCATTAATAATAATTTTACTTTCTTCGATTGGAACACTAGGAAACAAATTTACAACATCAAATGAAACTAAAAATGAATTATTTGGAATATTCAATACATTTAAATGGTCAACCAATTCAAGAGAATTTTTAATGGTATATAAAGGTTTAAAAATATTACTTTCAACAATTATTTTGTTTAATATAGCTGATAATTTACTACTAGGTGCATTACAATTAGATACAACTGGTCTAATAGGTCTTAAATAGTAATAATTATTCTGAATTTGCTAACCATCTTTTGGCTACGGGTCATTCTTTTGATATTAATAAGGGTTTACAAATTTTACATACAAATTATACAGAATCACAATTTGATAAATTAGAAATTTTGGAAATAAGAAAGAGTGTAAATAGTAAATTGAATATTATAAATAATCAGGTCCTTTTTGCAAATAGTTATCTTTTAAATTTATTTTCATATTAATTAGGTACTTTATATTATTATTTTCCATATATAACTTTTTAATATTTTGATCTATACTTCGATTTTTAAATATTATTTTTGTTTTCCTGATGAAGAAGCCATTGGCTTTGAAACATGTTGATTTTTTTCAATAAATAAGTGGTTTAAACAAAGTTAATTTATATTATTATAATTATGTTACCACAAAATAAATTTGCTACATTTGAAGAAAAAGTGATTTGTGTTTTATTTTAAAAATAATGTCACCACTAAGTTCAAACCTTCATTCCGAAGAAAAAATATTCTTCGAACAATTAATTTCGTCAACGTCAAAATACTATTTTTTGTTTTTTTATTTTTTTATATGTAATATTAATATTCTCAAAAATAAAATAAAACTTTTTGGAAACAATTGAATATTGCATTGTCATACGAAATACACAAATGTTGACAGTTTCAGAGATCGATCTAGTCGGAAAGTTGTTGATATTTCGATTAAAAAATTTGGAGACAGACAAACAGACATGTGGTGCTAAATAAAAGTGTATAAAAATAAAAATTCTAGCGTTAAAAATGTTTCCTTATTGATCATCATGGGTACGAAGGAATTTGGTTCAAGTTGAAGTTTTGTGGTTTATATTTTTTCATAAGAATACTCCAAGTGAATAATTTTTTTAAGATAAATTATATAAGTCTCACAGAGACAAAGAAATTTATATAGAAACGTGTATGGAAGTCTTCATAGGATGGCCCAAGTCTTATGACCTGTATGAGCTGGCTTAAGTGATCACTTAACACAATGCAATGTTCTTCAATTCCACCGTAAAAGCATCCACGCATTATAAAATTGTTGAAAGTTGTATATACGTTATGAATCAGATTCTTTCATATACTTGAATGAGCTGTGCTAGACACATCTATAGTCCTTCTCATGACATAGTCTACATATATTTCGCAGATGGAGCGACACTTCTATATTTTTAAAGTGGAATATTAAGCAATATTATTTTTAATGTAGGTACCTATATATGATATTCTTCCGAATTATTTAACATATACATATGTAACTATAATAAAATATGCCAAAAATTGTTTTCTTCAACTTTTTCATTCCTCATAAAATAAATATACATTTATATCCGCGTTTCACATGTAAATAGCTTCGTCTCTGTTTGACTTTTATAAACTATCTTAATTCATAATTATTCCTCTGTGGACAAAATCCAGTAACAGTAACGTACTTAAAAAATTTAATACTATTTTCCAATAATGAGATAATGATTCGGGAAACCGTCACTGAATAGCATCTAAGAGAAGTCGTAATGCTTTTGAACACGAATTAGATATATTGTGCAGAAGAACGCGGAATTTATTCTCATTTAACCGGGAAACAAATTAGATTAGATTTCTCCTCAAGACAAATGCGTGATGAGGATCCTTCCCTTAATGTATTATGTAAATACCACGTTTCTTTTACATGGTGAGATTTTCTACCATACTCTGTGTAATTCTTGTATTTATCAACTCATCACCATAATTTGGGATATACATTACAATAATAATATACACTGATAACAATCTTTACGTAAGACATCAGTGACTAATAATAATTGATCTTTGTGATAAAAGTTTACGGATAACTTTGCAAACCCTATTTGAAAATCGATGAGAAAAATTGATGCTAACAAGACGGAAAAAGGACAAATTATTTTTTCCATTTATAGAATGTCAGTAGACTTCAATACTCTATTTTTCAAAATCTTTTTTCTTATCGAAAAATATGGAACAAATAATACGGCGTCATGTCTTACTTTACGATATTTAGATAATTCTTTCAAAGCTTCATAGCTCATGATGGAAATGACTTCACTAGCTGAAAAATATTGCATTGGCCTAGAAATTCCTTATATAATAATCTGTGAATACGACCGCAAAGTTCAACATACGTGAATTTTTGCTGTCCCAGGCAAACATATTTCTGTCTTATAAATAAGACAACATAACGGATCTCACTGAGAGATGCGATAAATATAGATCCATGTCAGTTGGTTCAATATTTTTAATCCCTTTCTTTTAACTCGTAGCGTCTGTTTGTCTGCGGAAAAAACTTTGGATCGATTTTTAATCCTTTTTCCAGGCAGACTCGTGGCGACGATAAAAATGATCAAAAAAATTTTCGTTTAAAAAAATTCAATAATTATACATAGTATAATTTTGGATCTTTCGAAATTTTAACGATTCAGGGTGTTATACCACCCTGACGATGTAAAGGTACTTCCGAAACATTTAGGTGTAATTAATCAAATAATATAAGTAGATTTATACAAATTATTTAGTGTAATTGGTTAGTTTTTTTTTCGTATTAATTGCATAGACATCTTTTAAACTAAGTACTTAATAATTGCTATGTATATAATTGGTTTATTTTTTAATTGCGCGCTCATTTTCCTGTATCTTGGTCCCGAATAGACATTAGTTGACTAAGGGCCTTTCAGGTCTATGGCCGATCGTACAACCGCTCTCCAGACCTCTCTGTCTTGAGTTGCGGTCTCTCAACAGGGAAACTCTATAAACCAGGCGCCGACCCTCCTTTGGCGTTCGTTGTGTCGTCATATCTGATAACATTTTTGCTCCAAGTATCTCTCCGTGATTTTTTTTCGAATATTTGGATAGCCCTTAACAGCTTCTACAAGAAGCTCCCTATAGGCTAATTATATTATATAATTAATAAAAATAAACATAGTTTTCACCACTTTTGTATCGAAAAATATCAGCATGTTTCAATACAAAAGTGGTGAAAACTAAGTTTATTTTTATTAATTATATTAATAATGCCACCACAGAATTATTTTTCTGTTTTTGAAGAAGATTGTATTATAACTTGGCCAGTATGTTGGGTCCGCCTTTTAAAAGGAAAAGAAGCTGAATTTCAAATCTTGTAAATTTCACGTAAAATAAAAATGTAGAATGTTAAAACCAATTGCTGAAGAAAAATACCCACCCTTTCCCTGAGCTGATATAGCAGTGGTTAGTCTCGTATTAGTTCCTCTCAGCAATATAAATGATAGTGTATCCCAAATCTCATTCGGACAATAAAAAACAGGTGCTTGCGGTTATCTCCGCTATATGTCAGATTCTTTGTTAAAATAATTCCAGTGCCAACTGCACACTAGGTAAAAGAAGAAGAAGAGAGCGAGAGTTTTCCCTTTTATAGCTGCGCCCCTTTGTACTCACGATAAGGTGGCCGGCCTGAATCTATCACAGAAAACATGATTTTAGTGTATCCGTTTTTGTGGCAAGTTAATTTTAATTTAGTAAGCATTGTTAAAATAATCACACTCGCAATTTTAATTCTACATTTACTGCCTTTCTACCGCTGTTAAGGTTTCAGATTTTTCTTTTTTCATCAGATTTTCATGTGTTTTATAATTATTTTACACACTCATATAAAAGATAATCTTAAATATCCATAGATTAAAATTTGCCACTGTGCACCCTAATGTGTCGAAGCAGCCATATTTTCTTCAGCAAAAAAGCAAGGAGAGGTAGATACGTCACATAAAATGTCACGTTTGTCGGGGCCACAATATCAACAGACCGCGAGAGTAATAAAAATTACCCTGCAACACCTAGTTGGCCGGTCTTCCTAACATCCCCAGCGGGAGACCCACACTCTGATAAACCCTTTGAAAAGTTTGAGGTTTCTTTCAATGCCTAATAGGTCATCACTCCAAGGAGAAACGATTTATTCCAACTATCAGTCTCCAAACCGACTACAGCTCAAGAAGCTGCAAACTTAACTCATTCATTACTCTGTCTACTTGAAAATTCAAAGATGTCATTGATTCCCAAATACCTCCAGTCCCATTTTAGATTAACGGGGTTAATGGATTAAGTATTTTTTTCAGTCGCTCCTGTAAGCTGTTCTTCCATTCCTCTCCCCTGAAGATCGTGAGGGCATCCAGACAATTCATGTATGACGAGTCTGGCGAGGAATACTTGGACTGCATCAATAATGTGGCGCACGGTATGTTCCTTTTAAAATGTTTCAATTTATTGTAATTTAACATTTTATTTGTTTTTATAGCTATTAATTTTGTAATTTACGGCTTTATTAGAAGAAGTCCATCGCTACGTATGTAATTATGATATAAATAGGAATACAGGAAATAAGATGCCTCGAATACAGGTACCAAAACATTATTTTTGCTGGAAGTTATTTTAGATTCGTGTCTCATAACTCGTACGAAGTAAATAGCAGTCGCGAAGAATAGAGCAACGATGATTGTCTTTCATTGTCTATTGTTTTTTGTAGCGTAGAAAATTGTCCTAACAAAAAACCTAACAAAACCTTATTTTTTTCAATAAATTTCTGCTGTAATTGTTTTATTTATTAAATGCAATGTATGGTTTGAGATGTTTGATTACATTGAATTTTTTATAACTCTGATAATGGCATATATTTTAAGCTTGAACATTTATATATTAAGTGAGGAGGAACCTAAAGAGTGACTATGCAAAATTTGCTTAAGATAACGATTAGTGGGATTACCTAGAGATAATATTCAATCTTATTGATTTTCATTCACATCTAAAGCGTTTATTTATCTTTTTGACTTGGAGGTGTGATGCTGTTTTCATTTTATCACACATTTTTTTAATTTGCCTTGACAAATAATTGCGAATGAATTATCTTTCCGTTTAACATACCTAAACATACTTTGTGCGTAAGTTTCGTTTGTGTAATGAAAATAATCAAAGTAAGGCATGATATGTATGTGATAAATTGAAGGAAAGTGAATATATGTGTGTGACTTACAGATAACCATATCAGAAGCGAATGACCCCTTTTTGCTATGACGTAACCATTTTCTACATTTGTTATGAGATAATAATTATAGTTCTGCGTTATTTCATCACAATTTTATTTTATTAACTCATGATAAATAATCATAGTTGTTGTTAATGCTTAGAACATCACACAGTGATTAAAGATTCATTGGCTTCTGTACTAGAATTATTGTTTCACTGGATTTCCAGTTAATTGAAAGTCGGTGCCTTCGTACAGAAATCCGGACTTGCTGGAACATTAAGCGGCGTTTCGTAGCGCTAATAATAATCGACCATAATCGGTCAATGTTGCGAAACTGGAACAAATATACGCAAATTATATCGCCGCCGCCGGTGTAGAATTATGACAGACCGAGGCACAATTTTTGAATTATAATTATTGGCAAAGAGATGGAATGTATAGACAATAGATGCTGGTTATTACACACAGTAGACGCTGGTTACCAACCTGAGTTGAATTGAAAACGATCCTATTCAGTGACGTAGGCTGCAGAAATTCACTAGTTTATTGAACATTTAATTTCATTCAGTCGCATATTATATAATGATTATTTTTAATTGATTATGAGAATTAAAATAAATATCATAAAACAACGAATATAATTAAAAAAGATTCGATAAGTTAGTTAAAATAAATTATGTATCTGTTATAAACAATCAATATTTTAAACTAGATGTAACCCGTCAAAAATGACGGTACTTTTACATGCCGGTTCCTAAAGAATAAGTATTTATTTATTTATAGCCGACACCCGTGAAATCGTGATAACGACTTTTATCAAAATATTTGAACATTTTTGTTATATTTCCTTGATTGAATTTTTTTGTTAAAAATTGAATTTTTATTATATTTCCCCTTTCGGTAGTTAAATGTAGTATTCCAAACCTGGCGATTGGGCGGAACATGAAATGGTTCGTGTCTTGGCTAAGTTCTGTATGTACCCAAACAATAATAATTATAGAGCGCGCAATATACTTTCTAAAATATATTTTCTTTAGGTACACTAAGTACTCTATGGTTTTCTCCGCAACCAACGGCATCTCATGTGTGATGTAGGATATCCGGATCTCAACCAGGGGGCTTGGGTTCGATTCCCGGTACCGGAAATTTTTTCTCATTTTATTTTTGATTTTATTTTGATGTTTATTTTATTTATAATATTAATTATTGAATTATGTTGTCGCGTTAGGTTAACGCACGCCCAATCTCCAGAGTTTAAAAGTTTAGGTGCTATTAACTGTTCAATTTTATTAAAAGTATACAATGTATACTTTTATTAAAATTGGAAGTAAAGACATAATCAAGAAAAAATTCGTGCATGTACAACTTCTAACTTTTCGTAACCTTTAAATTTGTTATCATGCAGTTGATTATTATAATAATTGCTTTTTTTAAATATTTAAATTGAAGATAATTCGTTGATAAAATGCGGCAATGCGTCATCACATTGTAATGGAGCGTGAAAAATATCTCTTTATTTATATTAAAATAATATTGAGTCACCTGTGCCACCGTGACGTACTTTGATAACCGTATTAAATAAATTAAACGTTCAATTCATAATTTATATCCAATTTATTCCCCGTTTGACTAGACAAATAATTACTATTTATAATTACTATAGTAATAACTAGCAAACAGTAATCACTTCCACAGCCATGGGTAACACATATTTTTCATAAAACATATTTTAAACATTGAAATTATCATTCTTGACAAAAAAGGGAAGTGTTGTGCAAATAACTTGAAATGTTAATTTGTAATTATATAATACTTTTCAAATTGATCCTAAGATAATATTTAAATTGATTCAATACATTTTTGTATTGCGGAACCTCTCAATAAATAAATTTATGTATTTTCTTCCTATTTCCATGATGCTTCTTCTATCATCCACTCTTATCTTTGAAATTTTCCTTCGCAATCTCTGTGATTATTTTCTGACTAATTGCTTGAAATATTCAATATTTTATGCATTATAGTCATTGATAGTATATCTCGATGCTATTATATATGAATCGGTGAGTATGTAGTTCTCTTTGTTGCTTTTATGAGATTGTGGCTTTGATTAAAAGAAAATTACGGCAATGAAATATTCAATAAAGCAGTTCACATGGACGAAATTCAAAGCACTGTTAATTTAGAAATTGAAACGAAAATTATGTCTCCATTCCTGGAATAACTACAAAGGATAAATTGAGGATTCTGAAAGCCACTAATAATAAATTACAAGTTTTTGCGTACCTACGAGCCAACACTAAATTTTAAATTAAAAATTGACTTACATTAATAATAAAATTACGTTGAATGTAATGCTAATAATTAGATTAAAATTTGATGCGGTATCACATCCGTTTATTTATCGATCTATTTAATATATAACTTATATCTAATGGTAATAATACATTAGAGTTTTTTAGGATCAGAATCAATATGAACTACACAACTAACCTTTGAGAATAATACACAATAAAGTAATAAAAAAAGATTTAGATATAAATTAAATAAATTAACATGATAATCCATATATAACCCATGATAGACATGGTATTCTATCATGGGTGGAAATGGCGAACGTTACATATGTGTAAAGTGATCTCCTAAGCCAACCGTACGATAGGTCGTAAGTCCTATGGCCACCCAAAAAAGACTTCTATACCTACTCTCCCTTGAAAAAATACAGTTTCGTCTCTGTGAGACGTCTATAATATACATTAATTGATTATTGATGTCCCTGTGACAAACAATCCAGTTCTTTCTGAAAAATTTGGACATACTCAAAATATTCTGATTTAGATATATTTTAACAACACTTTCTACAGATTAATATGCCAATGTTTTAATAATTTATGAAATTGCAGAAGCGAAATATTGCAAGAGACAATGAATGGTTTATCTGGACTTCATTAAACTTCAGAGGACACTAAAAAGTATTAGTTGAAAGACAAAATCTTCTTCTTCCACAGCCTTTTTCCCACCACTGTTGGGTGTAGGCCTCTTCCATTTTCCTCCACTCATCTCTGTTTCTCCCCCCTCGCATCCAGGTTCTTCCTGCTAGCTGGACTATGTCATCGGACAGAATAGCTGTCAAGAAATTAATAATAATCACCGCAAGCTTGAGTAGTGATGGTTAGTCTCGGATCCCCAATGCACGAGAAAATTATACGAAATTCCCGGTAAACATTCAACTATCCTGCTTTTTGTTAATATCGTCATATTATATCGTAGTTAAAACATTATTATATACCTAACACATTCACAAGTAAATATTTTTCTTGTTTTTTTTTCAACCTTCATCTCTCCACTGCTGGATATAGGCTTCTTCCAAACCCTTTCATCATTCTCTGTTGTTAACTTCTTGTAGCCATTCCTTTCACCCCACAGCAGCTATATCGTCGGCTCATATCTTTTGAGGTCTTCCAACGCCTAATTAATTCTCCCAAGGTTTCCACTTCAGAACTTTAGGAGTCCACCTTGTGGTATCCTGCCTCGCAACATGCCCTGCCCTTTGCTATTTTAACTTCGTTACACGATCCATGATATCCACTTTTTTAGTTCTGCGCCTAAAAATAATTAACTGAAATTATAGGTGGAAATTAATTTACCGGTAATTCGGTAATGAAACTAAGCCAAATTTACTAGTAAATTAGTTAAAAATTTAATATTAAATGTGAAAATAATTTATACTTACGTAGTTTTAATACTTAACTTGGGCGCATTTAAAGGGGGTGATACTCATAGGGCGCATTTAAAGAGAGATAGTTATATTTGGATGTTACGATATGACTGGATTTTATAATCTGATTTGAATAATAACTATATATATCAAAAATCTCAGGGGTACTTTGGCGTCCAGTGACACAGTTCTCAAAGTTGTTGAAAAGTTTGTGCCGACTTTCGCGAACGAATTACCTTCGCTGGCTAATTAGGGTTGTATTGAATTTCACGAGATCAGCGAGGGCCACGAGCCGATGGAGTCGGGCTCCCTTGAAACTTCCCAAGAGTAGGGCTGTGTCTAATCACCAAACAAGAGACTCGTCAGCGAAATTACATTAGGTACCTTCACTAATTACTAATTACCTAATCATACGTGGCTTTGTGTGAAGCAGAAAACTTTGTTTTCAACAGGTAGCTAATTGATCCTACTTTATAACACCATGCAGATACTCCTTGTTCCTGAAGGACAAGGAAATAAATTATTTGAATTATTAAACATATTAATTAAATAAAACTCATCTATTTTTAAACTAATTAACTAAATATTACAGAATGATTATATTCTGTTGTTTTATGCAGTTATATATTTTTTAAACTTGTTATGAAATTGTATCAAAAATTTTCTGAAAAATGGATGTTACGATCGATCTCGATGTCGTCTATTTCGCAAGCACAGGTCACAACTAGTGATGGTCAAACCGTTATTTTAACCGGTTATTCGTGTTACAGTTATTTGAGATTTGTATCTGATTGTATCGATGATTGGTAACTGAGATATAATTGTTATTTGGTACGCATGATTGCCCGTCGAATTACGAATGATCAGTTTTCAGTTATCGATGCAATCACATATAAATCTCAAATAACGGTTATTGTGGAACCGAACACTGTAGTCACAACCAAGAACATTGTCCGGGTCGTGGGGAGTGAGACGCGGCGCATTCTCGCAGAGTTGATCCTTGCTTACGGAGAAGATGGCGGCACTTCCGTTGCATTTGCAAACACTTTTTGTTTATTAATTTAGCATTTATTCACTATGTTATTAAACATATTTATATTAAAAATTCGACAAATACATTTATCTTAAAAATTAATCACGAACGATAATATAATTATTGTTGTAATATAATTATTGCAATAAGGTTGCAAGATATTTAAATAGATTACAGCCAAGATGGTATGTGTCATATTTGAGTTATCGTAAGCGTCTGATTTAATTTTCAGATTGTGAAAATATGTGTTTTAATAAATAAGTACATTTATTTGTAAACACTTTAGGCTTAATCGTGATAACAGTCTTTTTATATTCTAAGAAAAATGCGTTTCACTTCAACAGTGTATAAGCGCTACACCTTCGATTTTTTGAAAAATATTTTTGTACCGTAATTTAAAATTAAAAAAAAGGGATGGGTAGTAACCTTGAATTATGTACCATGACGCCTAAAAGGTCTGGAACCACTCTTTTAAGTATTCGACTTGTTGCAAAATCGAAATTTATCTATCATTTACGGAAAGAAAATATCGAATTCATTATTTTCCTTTTGTCTTTGTCCACTTCCTTAATTTATCTTTCATACTTTACCGGATGCTTTTATTTATCAGACTTTGCTAAATAGTGGTAACTAGTAGGTATTGGTATATTTGTCAGAATAGGTCACACAATCGGTCAGAATAGAAAAATATGAATGAGAAATTAACGGTTTTAATTGTCTCTAAAGATAGGATATTTCTGAGCCTAATAAATTTTGTTTTTTTTTAATTTTTAAAAATTTATTTATTTGATAGATAAATAATTTTTTTACAATAAAGATAGTGACAGTTCTTACAACTCTTAACTAAGCAGGTTATTTGAGATTACCATTTCATATTTGCATCTATTAGTACAGTGAAAAAGGACCCATGATATATCCAGGGCCGTTTTATGAGCAATAGCTACCATATCGGTCAAACACTTTCGCCACCCAATTCGGCTTTTTATGCTTCACACGCTTCTTACGCCACTTAAACTCATATGAGTGCTCAAGCGGCGAAGGAAGGCGTTCACACAAAACAACTTCACTGTCTCCTAGGTGCAAGGGTGAGGAGGGGAATTCATAGTTTATGTGTCTATCAACAGGATGACAATAACTAATAATTTCCATGTATATAAATGCAGTAAATTTGATGAAAGAATAAATGAATATACAACAAAAATAAAAAATACAATAATAGATACATGATTAGGGATTATAATCCCGGAGCATTTTTCCAATCCCGGGATTAAGAGAGGTCAGTCCTGGGATCGCCGACTGGCCAAGATGAGTGACTAGGAAATAAGAATCCCTATAAATGAAAATATGGAGTTTAAAGTACAATACAATTTATTTATTAAAATTTTGGCAATTATTAGAGTACATAAGTGTATTATTATTAGCGTAGTACTTTTTTACCAGCCTGAACTTTACGTAAATATTTTAAATCTTAATCGCATAAAAGTTAAATCTCCTCTACCTATATTTATATTTATAATTCTACAAAGTACGTAATTTATATAACCTTCATAATATTATGCAATAAATCTTATTTTTGTAGGTTATAAATATATTTATTTAAACAAGAGTCAAACAAAAAAAAACAAGAAATTGTTTTCATTTATCAAGAAAAGGAACTAAATGTTGAACAAATCAGTCATAAATTCTTAATCAAACATATAGACGGTCCCTTCATATATTGTGATTCTGACAATCTGAAAATTTCGATTTTCGTTTTACTATTTTAAATCACCCAATTTACTTTATATTTTCTGACAACGTTTAAAAAAGTTTAATTTTCCTTTATATTTGCTGGTTTTGAAAAGAAAATTAATTTTTTTAACACTGTCCGAAAATGTAGAGAAATATTGGATAGTTTAAGATGGCAAAACGAATATCGAATGTTTGCAAATTCGACTGTTTACGTAGGGACCGTCGGTATGGCACATTTAGTATTAAATATAGTAAAACGGAAATTAATAAGATTCCAGTGTCTTATTTTTTAGAATTTTGTAAATATATTTTCAGCCTGAGAAGGTTATCGATACCGAACCACGAAGTGTTCGAGTGAAACAGAGCGCGGCCGAACCGGCACACAACGCCCCAGCATATTTGATAATTCTGGGACGCATGGACCGCCATTCTCATTTAAAATTATATTTTGTATCAATCCCGAAAATCCCGTGATTGAGGTTTTTAATCCCGAGAGTGCAGGACCAGAAAATGGTTCGGTATCCATATATGTGAGGAAATATTAGGTCCTTACATATGAAATTGAGGTTTTGCCGTACTGGCGAATTTGATCTCAAATATCTTCTCTTTGGCTAAGAATTCCAAATCCAAATTTATACAGCTATTTACTCATGTATTTGTGTTTTGAAAATTATAATTCATTTGTTTTTTCCTCAATTGTTTTTTTCTTTGCGTCACTCAGTTTACAAAATGAAAAACTTGAAATATCGCGTTATTTACGAGTACGAGTTCCACCGTGGCACCAGTGCTGCAGAAACGGCTCGAAGGATTAATGATGTGTATGGCGACGGTGCCGCAAAAGAAAACACAGTGCGTTTTTGGTTCCAACGTTTTCGTTCTGGAAATTTTGACCTGCAGAACAAGCCCCGTGGACGGCCGGAGACCAAAGTTGATAATGAAGAATTGAAGGCTATTGTGGAAGCGGATCCATCGCAAACCACATCCGAGTTAGCTGCAGGCTGCGGTGTTAGTGATAAAACTGTTTTAATCCACTTGAAGCAAATTGGTAAGGTGAAAAAGCTTGAAAGGTGGGTACCTCACGAATTGAGTGAAGCAAATCAACAAACGCGCGTTGACTGCTGCGTTGCATTACTCAACCGGCACAATAATGAAGGGATTTTAAATCGAATCATTACCTGTGATGAAAAGTGGATCCTGTACGATAATCGGAAGCGCTCATCGCAATGGCTGAACCCTGCCGAACCAGCCAAACCATGCCCCAAGCGAAAATTGACTCCAAAAAAGTTACTTGTGAGCGTTTGGTGGACTAGTGCTGGTGTCGTTCACTACAGCTTTCTTAAATCTGGCCAGACGATTACGGCAGATGTCTATTGTCAGCAACTGCAAACCATGATGGAAAAGCTAGCTGCTAAACAACCGAGGCTGGTTAATCGCTCTAGGCCACTGCTGCTTCATGATAACGCTAGACCACACACTGCACAACAGACGGCTACCAAATTAGAGGAGCTTCAATTGGAATGTCTAAGACATCCACCGTACTCTCCGGACCTTGCCCCAACAGATTACCATTTTTTTCGAAATTTGGATAACTTCTTGCAAAGGAAAAAATTCAACTCCGATGGGGCAGTCCAAACCGCCTTCAAAGATTTTATTGATTCCCGTCCGAATGGTTTTTTTAGTAAAGGGATCGATGAAATACCTATGAGATGGCAAAAGTGCATAGATAGCAATGGTACATACTTTGATTAAATAAATATATTATAATAAAAAAAAATCGGCTTTATGTTCCTCCCATACTAAACGTCAATTTCATATGTAAGGACCTAATACAAGTTACAAGATAATTTCCTTTATGGTATGTAACCTACCGCCCTGTAGCGCAGTGTACCGCTTTTGACCCGCGTGATTTAGCTTTGCCGATGACAACGTCCAATGGGCCAGCAGAATGGATGCTGTGGGCATTTGATATGCCCGGCTCAGGAAGGGACCAATGAGATGAATGTAGTGAATCATCAGACGAAGCGGTCCTTTCATACAGCGCGAAGGGGGAGGGATAAATCACTTCATTGTCTCTGGAATTGCGGTTATGGATGGAGCGGATATATCATACTGTGGTGTGAGGCGCTTATTAGTCAGCAAATGTGGTCGATGACACGAATAGTGATGGCGAGCCTTTCGGGATCGGCGTGTCAAAAATGCGGAAAGTACCTAACGTACGATACAAATCTGTACCGTTTGATCGATCGGACTCAAAATTTGAAAACTTATTCTTTATGACCCGGCGGGTAACATAAGCAACATTTCCCCCCTATTTCCCCCTTTTCGATGCAAATCTGTACCGTTTGACCGATTGGACTCAAAATTTGGAAACTTATTCTTTAGGACTCGGCGGGTAATATAGGCAACATTTCCCCCCTATTTCCCCCCTTTCGATGCAAATCTGTACCGTTTGACCGATCGAACTCAAAATTCGGAAACTTTTTTTTAGGACTCGGCGGGTAACATAGGCAACATTTCCCCCCTATTCTCAAACCCCATCCCCACCCCCTGACATATTTTCGACGCAAATCTGTACCGTTTGACCGATTGGACTCGAAGTTTGGAAACTTATTCTTTAGGACTCGGCGGGAAACATAGACAACATTTTCCCCCTATTCTCTTACGCCTTTCCCGCCCCCTGACATATTTTCGATGCAAATCTGCACACCGTTTGACCGATCGGACTCAAATTTTGGAAACTTATTCTTAAGGACTCGGCGGGTAACATATTCGACATTTCCTCCCCATTTTTCTAACCCTTCCCCTCCGCTGATATATTTTCAATGCAAATCTGTACCATTTGACTCAAAATTCGGAAAATTATTCTTAAGGACTCGACGGGTGACCCTACCTTATCCCCTCCCCCTGATATATTTTCGATGCAAATCTATACCGTTCGAATCTAACTTTTGTTTACCCTCACAAATTTATTTTAAACTTGATCCTTAACCCGTGCAACGCCGGGTATGAACAGCTAGTATATGATAAAAGAACGTCATTTTTGATTGGTAATAGCTAGTTACTTATTAATGCTAATTGCAAAAATAAACCGTAACCGTCACATATAAAAGGGCATATATTTTACTATCAACTATGCATGTTAAATAACGTTTCTGTTTAGTTGTATATAAACAAGATATTTGTCAATCCTCGTCACCTAGATAGATTCGCCTCATCTCCCCGTCATCTTCTCCATCGGTCAACAATCTGACAACGCCATGATGTCCACGTTTTATATCTACTTTACAATATTCTTTTCAATCTTCAGTCATCTCGGTACCTGAAATCTAAATTTGATTTTCTATCAAATCATGGCCTTCATTAGTGCTGTCAGCTAAGCTTTGGAATAAACTTTGCACGTATATCAAATCATCACAGATCATATCTATCTTCAAAACCTAATTTAACCCTTCCTTGTTCCCAACCATCTTCAATTGTTCTACTAAAATTTGTGGTTGGTTGGAAGAATTTTCCAGCTGGTAATAAACCAAACATCATATTGATGTGTATACAAAGTGAAATAAATAAATAAGTAAAAATAAATAAATAAACAGAGCTTTTTGTCGAATTGATGAGTATTAGACAAGTGTTAGACAACGGTAGCCTATACGACAGCGCAACGAGAAACGTGTTTATACGAGTGTGCGGCCGTCGGGCGTTTGGCGAGCTGAGGTCGTTTTTTTTTTTTTTTTATCAAAATGCTTTAAATATCGGCGCGTGCGCGTGACATCATTTAAAATGTCGTGGCCTGTCACCTCGGATTTAAATTGATTAAATATTAACATACAAACTGAAAACCATGCAGTGTATGTAAAATGGCTAATGAAAAATAATTAAATAGCTTAGATAAAACATATATTATCACATGATTCTAAAATCGAAAAGAACTGCACATAATCAAAATCTTACGAATAATCTAGCATATCTTAAAATAATCTGGAAATCGGTAGAACATAGGAAAATATTTTTTATTTTATTTATCTGTACTGTAAGGAAACATACATTAATTTTATGTCTAATAATTTTTGTTTCAATATGACCACTGAAGTTTCCTAGTACCTAGCTGAAAATAATAAATAATGAAGAAAGAAAAATGTAACTATTTAAATAATAAAACATATAAAGAAAGACGGTAGCAAAACATTTTTAGTTTGACAGCTGCGAGTAACCACAAAAGGCAAAATCATAGAAACAGCGAGAAATAGGCGAACTGTAAAACGGCGTGAAAAAAGTACCTGCTTTTGGAATATTCAAGTGGCAAATCAGTGCGAATTACTTAAGATTGTGTTTAGTGGCGGTGAAATAAAAGTAAAAATAACGCGCACAAATAATTCTTTACTATAATAATTTATTTTCTATTTTTCACAGTCGGCCATTGCCACCCTCACGTGGTTGAAGCTGGTTGCCGACAGATGTCTCTGCTGTCCACAAACAACCGCTTTCTTCATGACCAGATAGTCCTGCTAGCTCAGCGTCTCGTCGCTACCATGCCTGAGAGTCTCTCCGTGTGCTTCTTCGTGAACTCAGGTTCAGAAGCCAATGACCTGGCTCTCAGACTGGCTCGCATCCACACGAAAAACAAGGACGTCATTACCTTGGACCAGTGAGTAAACATACAAGTGATTGAGGTCCAACTTCAAAGCTTTAGAACACCAGGAATGACATTGAAACTGAGCTGGATGCATAGCATTTTGTTATTGCTTACGCTTATCATATGTGTGTATTTGATGACATTTCTGTCTTAACCGTGCTAATACATGAAATCTTTCATCGTCAATGTCACTTTAAAAAATGACGTTTAAAATCAACAGTTAAAAACAAGTATAAGAAAAAGTATTTGCAGAGATTTTTGTGTTTTGGAAATAATATTTAATTTGTTAAATGTATACATATGGTACGAGTATGTTTCTGTGTGTGTTCATTTTAATAATATTTGTTCATTATAAAAATATTATACGGGGTGTGACAATTTAATTCTTGGAATGCATTTTTGTCATGTGAATAGGTAGAAGGATAATTTGATAATCGATTTTAATTGACAGAAGGTTTCTCATAGTGAGGCACTGTGACTGCTCTAAAATTTTTTCGTCTATTTTTACGCCAAAGTGCACATTCAGTGATCCCGATGCAAGTCGCCGGGATCAAGCAGGAATGGGGTTAAAATGACTGGAATAAAGGAAGGGAGAAAGACGGTAACGGCAACGATAGCGTGGACTGTACAGGATAAAAGGTGAGGGTGCAGGAAGCTTAGATCTTGAAGTGACGGTCGATACTCGTGATAATTTTAAGCCGGGCAATAAAATGTTTTAATCGTCGAGCTGTCGGTTTTAACCTGAGGAAGGTGGGTTCGATGAAGTGGGTTAGGGGGTGGGGGGGGAGTCGTGTCGTTAATGCCAATGGTCGTGCAGATTCGGGGATGTAATGCTGAAACAAGTATCATGCAGGAGTGAATATCACTATTTGACTATTTAGTGATTTTATTACGATAGCGTCTCGGAAAACTGTGTGACAATTCTGGGAATTAATTGTCACATCTCGTATATCAGAACACTGGACGCCAAAGAAAGATTGGGTTTTAGTAATAATTTTGAATATAAATATATTTATTAATGTAACAGATTTGTTTATCCGTTGTAATAATTAGATTATTTCGAAAATAATATCCTATTTTTATATTCCATAGATCCAACATACTCTTTGGCGATCATTGCTTTGGGGTAATAGGTGACACAACATACAAAATTGACTGATTACATTTTGTAACCTCCTTGAGAGAAAATAATTTAATCAGTGATCAGGTGCAAGGTTGGATTCAACCGTATTACGTTTAGTATTACGCAATCAAAATGATTTAAAATTAAAGAATATGTTTAGGCTTACGCACAAACAATTTAATAACAAACCATCTAATAGAGTTGTTTTTTCATTTGTTTCTTTCAGCTCGTAAACGACAGATAGTCGTGATTACAATTGCATCGTTGGACTCCGCACACCCTAAGGCTTAGGCGCCAGGCCTAACCTTCGCAAAAGGCCTAATTTAAGGCCCTATATTTGGGCAGTCACCACAGCGACCATCGTCTCTACATATCTTTCTTTTAGGGTATTAGTGTTGTATTGATCAAGGGAAATGATATGAGACAGCATTTCTTTGTATCAACTCCAAGCATACGTAAATTAAAAACTGACGATGTTTAAAATGATTTCCTAGATCAATAGAATACTCAATATCCTAAGATACAATGTGAATTTCATTAATGCATTGTTGAAACCATGTTATCTTCTATCAACGCATGTATTGTATATTGATGTAGAATTGTGTTTAAATATGTGTTCAATGTCTATAAATACATACTTCAAGACTGAAGACCTTCTGCTGATGTCCACATGAAGAGCTTTTTGCAGGAAGATGATTGGTAATGATAATAATTAAGAATTTTATGTTTATAGATATATCTATCTCAATCTGACATGCGTTTAATGCTTTTATTATTATTAGATACACACAAAACGCAATCATTACTGGGACTCGAATCTGGAATTTGTTATTATCGGTAGAGGGCTCTACCCGAGTTACCTACGATTGATGTTATATACAGAGGTAGCCTTTCATCTACATATATGCGTTTGATAAGTAAGTTATAAATTGAAAAAAAAATTGAATAGGATCTAGGTGGCGCCCGACTTCAATTCCATTTTGTAATTACATATTAATTTTTAAATTCTGTCTTTCTAGATGATTAATTTAAATTATCACGAGACAGTGTTGCGAAAAATCGTCATAAAAATAAAATGAAATAAAATAATAATAATTTCCAAGCTAGAGCATTGAACTCATTTGAAACGCACAGTTCATTCAAGTACCTATCTAAATACATTTTTGTGAATAATAATTACAAGAACAGCAACTTCTATCTTTAGAATAAATGACAAATATTGCATACGGCGCATACTTGCACTGTACAATGCACTCATCAAAGAGACGCATTAATTTGCTTTGTTTTAGTTTCTATTGTTTTCCCACAGCGCGGTTATGATGCACAATTTTAGGCAGAAATTGAAACAATTTCTAATTAATTACTCGAACAAATGTGATTTATTAGCTTTTAAAATTTCTGTCTATCGAATCCGCAACTTATCTAATATGTTTTCCATTTTATTTCTCCCCAAAATTTTCGTAAAAACGTTTTTCATAAAGAATCTTATATTCTTACGAAACTTCTTATTCAAATCGTGATTAATTTTATTGTTCCAAAATTACAAGGTACACAGATAAACGGCTAACTTTATATCATATTTGTCGACGTATCGATAGATGTATCGATTTGCCGTTTTTTTTTTAAGGTCGACTGTATAGTGCTATAAATAATTTCGCGTAGTAAGTAAGAAAAGACTATAAAGTTAGGAATGAGACGAAAGACCTTAAAACAAAGCTTCTCCACAAATTAAAAAAAAACACAAATGTTCATTTTCAGGGTCGACAGTTATTCATAAATCTATTAAAACTGTTTCTTGGATATTTGAACGGCGAATTTTCAGAGATTGATGGCGGGGTGTCATCTTGATGTAGAGATATAATTTCCTCCCTCGCGCTACCCCCTGCGAAGGTCTCAGGGTCGGAGCTTCCTTCGCCACTTGAATTATTTTGGTTCCTGTTTTTCCCAAAGTGTTTTGGGATGATTGCTATCTCGATTGTTTGTTCCAGCGCTTATCACGGTCACCTAAACACCATGATTGACATCTCGCCCTACAAGTTTAATCTTCCCGGCGGACCGCCGAAGCAGGACTGGGTCCATGTGGTAAGTCAATGAAATATCGCTTGAATATTAAACAATTTTCTTCCCTTTATCGCACCCCGAGTGCAAGAATATCTATCGCCTTTCAAAAAAAATGTTTTTAAGTAAAGAATGTCCAATTTTTGTAACAGGAGCGTGCATTGAATATATTGAAGCATGACTTTTACATAAACATAGCTGTAATCCTTTAAAAATGACGGTCATTTTACATGTCCGTTCCAAAGGATTAAGTATTTATTTATATTTATATATATAACGGTCTTTTTTTACTTATAAAAAAGTTACGGGCGTTACACGAAGACGGACGGACAGACAGACAGACAACGAAATAATTATAATTGGGATATTGTCACGAGATGGCAGAAGCAGAAAGAATTGAACGTATTGAGAATTTTACAGCACTCTACAACTTTCACACTAAATTGGAAACTACTACAAAATTCTGGTATAATCCAACAGCTTCACGAGATGTCTAGAATACGGGTCTCTATAAATTTGGGGGAGTCGTGCTGCACAATTAGAATTGTTTTTACAAGCGATATGGAAGCGACCATAGAAGATAGCGAATAGGAGTATGTGCGCACTGCCAACTAGTTTAGAACCGAGAAGAGAATGATCATCTTAGGTGATAGAGTAGGGGCCAGCAATCGCCAGACTTACGTTATGGTTTCAAATCTTAAATATTTTACCTGTATTACTTGTTAACCTGCAAAATTCCCCGAACTCAAATATCATAATACCCTTCTTACCTACGATAGCGTACATCTGCAGAAAATATTTCAAGTTTGATATTATAAAGTAAGTCTGGCGGTCGCTGGCTCTTAGACCATTTACATACAGGTGAAAGTAGCCCTCCACAGAGACGATGGTAGATATCACTATATATGTAAATGTAGTATAACTGTGTATGGGATTAAATTGAAACAATTCTTTACGTCTCAAATAAATGGTAGTGGATAAATAAATTTTTCTTTTTACTCTTCCTGTTTAAACTTCTCTTTTTCACATCTATTTTTAATTTACACTAATCTATTATATGTACTTTATACTATACTTTATCATCTTATTGTAGGTACTGTAATCTTTACAACTACCTGTCTTTTGTGATTTTTACATGTAACTGTAACCTTGTACTTGAACCTTTTTAACTACATATGACTTAGGTGATTTTTTTATGAATAAATTATATTCATCTCAAGTCACGGATGACGAACGAATTGCTCGCAGGCCGCAGTCCCGGACACCTACCGAGGCAAGTACCGCATCCCGCGGGACGGCCGCACGGAAGCGGAGATGGCGGCGCTGTACGCGGGAGACGTGCGCGCCACGTGCGAGGGGCTGCGCGCGCAGGGCCGGGGGGTGTGCGCCTTCATCGCGGAGAGCCTCCAGAGCTGCGGGGGGCAGATCATCCCCCCGGAAGGGTACTTCCAGCAGGTCTATGAGTGAGTCCATCTCCTAACTATTTCCAAGAGACAGCATTGCAAATCAATGCATTCAAAGTCTGCATCAACCCGACCGACCCTGAGAATTGTTTACGTTAACGTAATTAAACCGTCGCGCCTGTAAACAAACGAAACTAAAGAAAGTCACTCTAGGAACTTTATATCATAAAATCAGGCGGACCTGCGTGTCGTTTATTTTTTTCGTTATTTTACTTCCTTACTTTACTTACTTGTTTATCATCATTTGCTCCCGGAGCTTTACTCCGGTTGAGGAATCTTCTTCTTATGGTGCCATCTCCTATCGGAGGTCGGCGATCATTCTAGTGATCATGACTTTATTTATCGCCACACGGAAGAAATCGGTCGTATTGTATTGAAAGCTTTCGGTATGCTATTTCAGAATATTCCAGAAAACTACACATATATATTCCAAACGGCTCTGAAAAGCTGTATTTGATATTATATATAATATATATATATATAATATCAAATAATAAAACTGAAAAATTAATTAATAAGCAGTTTAGCAAAGAATACTTCCATCTATTCGGAAATCGAGTAGTGGGAAGACGTCAAAACTATTACGAGAATATCAAAAGCTTTGTTTGATATTCTCGTAATAGTTGATTACTTCCCGAATAAAAATGGAATAATATAAATAAGTGAATTAATAATTCAAAGTGAACCAAATAACTACCAAATATTGACGACTTATTAAGTAGCTGGGATGGAGAAATTGGTAACACGCTGTCCGCGTAAGACAGAGGTCCTTGGTTCGAATCCAGGTACCTGTATTTAATTTTTCCATTTTATTATTTATATTAATACATCGCTAGTATAAACCATAATCATCTAACGTATAGATAAATATGTAAATAAATGCATATATTTATCATTCAGTCATTTCTTATTTGTTTCGTCCACCTATTCGTTCTCTTGCTTTCTTACCTTGATTTTGCCGACCATAGTCATTTCCTATCTATATTCACATTGAATACTTCACCTTAAAACAGAGTAAAAAATCTTCATTATGTTATTATCTGCTGTAATCACTCTCAAAGGCAATTGAGAAATGTTGACTTATCAGTAGTGGAGATGCAGCTAAATATTTGTATTCGGTCAAGGTTAGAAATTGACACGTTACGCGTCCAACACCCGGCATCCGACTGTATCTTTCGAAGCCATCTGCATTGTAAATAACACAATACCGCAATTGTACAATTTCATAATTTTGTTTTTCCATCATCGACAACCTTCAAATGATTTGTTGTTTCGCCTCGTGGGTTCATCGCCGAGTATCAACATACAACATTCTTACTTTGTAAAAAATGTCGTTCCTCAGTAAATATCGAATAATTACCTTCAAGTTGGTCAGTCTACGCGTCCTAATTAATATAGATCTTTCGTGGTATAAATATATTTCAAGTGTCAGTGTTCGATCTTTATGAACAGGACCAGACGTCGCTGAACACATCCACCTTTCCACAGTGCACGCTCTACAATTTTTTTTCTATGAATTTGTAATTTTGAATTGCTTCGACTGCTTAAGTGGTGTAAAGCCTTCTGATAAGGAATAAGGTGCCAAGATAATTCAAGATCTACTGCCCTTCCGATAAGGGAGAAAAGGGAGAGATTCTTTATCAAAGAAATAAGGTTTTATTGACCACTGACGTCTTTATATATTTATATACGTCCCATTTCCCAATAATTTATCCAATCTACATTCTGTGTTCATACAGTCAGCAAAACAATATTTTAAAGTATTCACTCCCTACAAGTTTTTACCCATTCACCGTTAAATAAAAATTAAGCGATCCCTAGTTCTTCCGCTGCTTAATTATACTGATGTATGTTGTCTGCATGTCAAGGTAGAGCAAAAAACTGGAACGTCTTCAAAACGTATGGATCTCTGTTTCAGCTTCAGCTTCAACCTCGAAAATTTTCTCATTTTTCCGCAATGTTCTCCATTGGCCTGCAATCCGACAACGTCATGATATCCATTTTTTATCTTTCCTTTACAATGTCCTTCTCATTACTCACTCGCTCAGCATCTGAAATCTAAATTCATCTTCTATCTAATCATGGCTTTCCATTTCATTCAGCTGACAGCTGATTTCAAAGATTCAATAGAGCACTTCGGAACTAGTTAACCAATCAAATCCCGTTTTCATACAATTTTTTTGTCGTTAGTACCAGCTTAGGTTTGAGAAAATCATACAGACGAATTGTGACCTCACAGAAAATCGAATGCAGAACTCCAGGTATGAGAATCAAGTGTCATGCCCACTAGAATGGGAAAGCGGTAATTGTTTATTTGCATATTTCGAAGACTTTGCCGGAAGTGAACACTTTATATTCTAAATTTGTTATGTAAATGTTAATCTAAAAGGCTAATGACGCTGCCACCGGAACGTGAGCCTGGAACGTTTATACAGTCAGTAGAGTACTTAACCAGTTGAGTTATATCAGCCTTGAATATTATCGAAGGAAAGATTTGCAGCCTGCGTTTTTACAGTGCCATATTTACATTGTTTCATAATTAACTTGTTTACATAATTGGCAAAGAAAATATTTTTTTTTGCACTGCGCATACTATTCATTGTTTGTTTGTTTTTTGTTTGTATTATTGTACTACCTCATGCATACTTAAAATGAATACCTACGTAATAAGATAATATATAATCGGACACAAAACGGGATATTATGTTCTTTGCGTTTTCGCAATTTGTACTTGAATTTTCACTTCAAATTTCATTTTACTCATTTTGTTTGAACAAATGACTTTTGAAAGTGTATTTGCATTTTCAATGCATCATTGTTCATTTTGAAGAAAAAAACTGAGTTTTTAAAGAGTTAAGGTTATCATTACGGTCGTTGGATATGTTAAATAAAACGGATATTTTATACGAACCGTATATTTCACTGAGAAGTAAATGTCGACGTTTCGCTGAAGTCTTATCCAGCGTCATCAGGAGAGCGTCCTATCGGCCTACACCTCCGCCCCAATAAGACGCTCTCCTGATGACGCTGGATAAGACTTCAGCGAAACGTCGACATTTACTTCTCAGTGAAATATACGGTTCGTATAAAATATCCGTTTTATTTAACACATAAACTGAGTTATATTCATGTAACTTTTTTTTTTCAGTGCACCTATACAATTTTTTGAAAATTGTATAGGTGAAAAACATGAAAATGTATTCTGTAACTTTTTTTACCTCTATTTAAAAATATTCTTACACTATACCTTAATGTCATACTAGGATCATCAGATCACCTTTTAATTTTATCAAATTGATCGCAATAGTTAATTTGTATTGAAGTTATTTGTTAATCTTTGTTATTGATTACAGGAGATATACACAGAGATAATTTGTGTTATTTAATCTAAAAACAGATAAAAATCTGTCATTTATGACCTAAAATATTTTATGCAAGTCGAGTACGTGACTATGTTTTTCAAGATTATTATTTCAATTTTGTCCATAATTTTTGAAAATAGCATATACGTACACAAGCTGTAAAATTATTTGTTCCAGCACGGCACAGCCCTGTGAGGCAAGCATGTAACTGTGTATAGTATAGTACATTATTTTATTTTATTTTTGCAATGTGTACAGACATTGTTTAAATAAATAAACATGTGGATAATCTGTATATAAAACGATAAAGTAAGTTTCTGTTCTGTTGAGTTATTCACATCAATTGTAGGCTATTTTACCGAAACTACGGTTATGTACATAGGGGGGGGGGGCATTGTGGGGTAGCGGGGCATAACGGGGATATCTCTACGACAGCTCGAACGAAACGCCGTGCAATGTTTCAAAGGGCTCGCTTTCAGTAGGCACGTGACCTTCACGTGCTATCCATGCCATTTCGACAGCCGTTTATGCTATATAAAAAAAGACTAAAAAACAGTGTTTTCGTTTAAAAAAATACGTGAAATTAAACAGCAATTCTTTCTCGAACTCAATTATATATTGTGGTGGTTAATTTTACGTTTTGAAGCAGTACCTTCCGGACTTCATAATTAAAAGTACAAGATTGTCTGTGAAAAAGGTAGGATTTTATCAGTTTATGTTTTGTTTTTAAAGTAAAAATACATTTGCCCCGCTATGCCCTTACGTAGGGGGCATAGCGGGGCAAATGCCATTTTACATTTATGTATTCACATATCGTAGATTGACCATGATATTGAGTCAAAACTTGTTGTTTAATGTTTTATCTTGTAGGTATGTTTGAGTCTTAAGTACCCCACTACGCCGCCCCCCTCCCTATTTGGTGTTTGAAAATGTTACCAGAATATTAAGATTATTTCTCAGAATATAATGATTATTTTTGTAGTATTTGTCAGAATATTAAGATTATTTTAAAGATTATTTCTCAGGATATAAAGATAATTTTTTAATATTATAATAAATAAATAAATAACCCTGATGATATCAACGACTCGATAGTTGCCGAGTGATTTTGAGACTGGTGTATGATGCGCTGACTTACGACCTCGGGGGTGGAGTTGACGGTTCTGTTCTGTTCCGCCGCCAGGCACGTCAGGGCCGCCGGGGGGGTGTGCGTGGCGGACGAGGTGCAGGTGGGCTTCGGCAGGGCCGGCAGCCGCATGTGGGCCTTCCAGGCGCAGGGCGTGGTGCCCGACATCGTCACCATGGGCAAGCCCATGGGGAACGGCCATCCGGTGGCTGCGGTCGTCACCACCAAGGCCGTCGCCGCCAGCTTCAGGGACACGGGGGTCGAGTACTTTAACACGGTAAGTCCTTTCATTTATTATCTACCCCCTAGACATGGACTTATGTTATTTATATTTTATTGTATTTTTCCTTTATAGGCTAACTCGATAGTAATGTTCGTCAGTGATGTGACAAACAGAGCGTTTGGTCAATTAAAAGACTAATTTAGAAGAATTTTACAGTATCTTACACCCTAATTTGAGTATACCTGTCGGTTAGGTAATAATTTATATATTAAGTTGGAGTATTCGTGTGTGTGTGTGCGTGCGAGGAAATATGTCACATCACGTAAAACAAAAGATGTCGAATTCTGCAACAGCCGTGTTATGTTAACATCGATGTTGTATTTAACAAAAAATATCTGGTTCAAATTTATGACTTACTATCATGATAGTCCAATATTTAACAAATGATAGGTCGGATTTTTTTTTTATCTTTAAATGAATGTGAAGACTCGGGTAAAACAATGAATGTCACTTTTTTGTGAAACTGTCCTTTTAATGCCATCTATTGACTTTTTTAGGTTTTATTTTATAGAATAAATCAGAATCGGGTAAAACCGTCGTAGTCCGCTGTTATACTTAAATTTATATCCAACGCAAGAAATAGGAATAACCGCCCACCGAACGTCAAAAAACGTTGTTGTCAATTTGACAATACATACATTTAATATACGTACGTACATAGAATATGTTTATATAGTAATAAGTTGATTCAATATTTATATAAAAAGAGCATTAGTGAAAAAAATATGGACTTTGAAACTATAAAAATCTGTTTTTCTCTGAATAAACATTTCTTGACATTCATTGTTTTCCTCGAGGAGTCTTCATATGAGGTACAAAATACATAAAAATAATACATTCGAATGCAACTCAGTATCCATATCCACACGTGTCTTCGTCCCGTCTAGCGACTTGCATTTACTCAAAGTATCAATTCAATCCAAAATAGCTACATAAAATGCACAACGATTAGCCATATACAGTGCAAGTGTTGAATAAGAAAACAAAATAAAATTGGTGAATATCAACAACGCATTTTTTTTATCGATATAAAGAAATCTGTCAACCGATAAAGTTTTGCGGACTAGCTCTGTTACACCCTGATTATTTAAAATTTAATGTCATTTAGTCGCTATGCAATAAAACTGATTCAAAGTACAGGCGGACCTCAACTTTCGCACATAATTGGTTCCTGAAAATGTGTGCGAATGTTGAATGTTCGAAAGTAGAGGGAAGTAAAAAAAATTAAAATTGTATGTATTTTAAAATATTTATTTATCAAGTAAATATATGATGTTTAAGAGGCGTTAAAGTGGTTTAAGAGACATGTTTAAGTGGGGTTTGCGGGTGTTTCCCTTAAAAAGTTATCAAGAGCTAATTGTTTGCCACTCTTCTTCCTTTTTTCTTCATATAGTATTTTATAACATGCTATGTCTTTATTGATCGGCCTACACACTCGAGATATGCATTCTCCATTGGGATCACAATCTTCCATAATATTTAAAAAATTGTCAAGATGCATGAAGGCTTCATTCATATTTTTCATTGTCTTGATGATTTGATCAGCTTCTTCTTCCTCACTTTCATTATATGTTTCATTTTTATACTTCTGTTGCTCAATTAAATATTAATTTGTTAGAGGCTCTGAATGAGATTTTATCATCTTATTAACATCCTCATTAGTAATATTTAAGTTTAGTTCATTCATTAGGCGGACTATATCAATTGTGATAGTTTCTGGAGTTACAAAATTGTTTCCATGAACCTTTCATGGTTAACTCTTTTATTTCAGCCCACCCTATATGTCTCACGTGTCTCCAATATTGTTTATTGCGTTTCATACATTGTAGTTCTTCCAGAAATCTTTTAATGTAGGCCCAACTTCCCTGTCAGCTGCCTCGATAGAGTCATTATTGACCTCATATAATTATCATAGCTATCACCGTTTGGTCCATGGGCTGTATAAGGCAGATATTATTGGGAAGAAGAAACACAACATTGATTTCCGTGTAATAAATTGTGTAGAGATTTTGGGTGTCTTGGAGAATTGTTAGGATTAATAATATTTTAAATGGTAAATTATTATCTTTCCTTCCTGCGCAAGACTAAATCTCTATCCTAGCTAGCTCACAAGCAAAGTGACGGGCAAGCAAGATGCAAGTGATGCCAGGATTCCACTTGCTTGTAAGCGAGCGAGAGGGGGATATCTTTACCCCACAACGTGACAATGTGCGAAATAGCGAATTGTGCGAAAGTCGAATGTTCGAAAGTCGAGGTCCGCCTGTACTCGTTTATATGTTCCATGACGACATTCGATAGTGACAATAAAATATATGCTGAAATATTAAAACGTGTACCGAAAAGAAATGATAATTGTAATAACCGAGAAGAGATATAATTTTATTTAATATTTGAGGAATTAACTTTTTAAACAATCAGATATTTCATGTAGAATGATAATCATTTATAAAAAATCCACTCTCGTTAAGATAATTTGTCGAGTAGATGTAACTGTTAGATAAAAAAAGTAAACATAAATATAGAGATTCGTATCTACATTATAAACATTAGAATTCTTCTCAATACACAAATATTTGTGACAATTAAGTTGGTAGAATACCTACTTATCAGTAATGAAGCAACAATTTGATTTCGGTAATGAGCGGCCAAATAACAGCGATAATTGTTCCCAAAAGACTATCCGTTGACGCAGCTTTCTGTTTGGAATCAATGAAACGGTTACGATCCGACCTGATTGTTTACGACCTGAACGATGTAGGTACATCTGGATGTTGTATCGGAACTACGCTTTAAACATACAAAGTCATTTTTACTTCCTTTCTTTTAACTCGTAGCGTCCGCTTGCTCGTCTGTCGAAAAATCTTTGGATCGATTTTTAACCCTTTTGTCGTGATCCAATCGAGCTGAAACTTTGCAGGCAGACTCGTGGCGACGATAAAAATGATCTAACAAATTTTCGTTTAAAAAATTAATAATTATAGTATAATTTAGGATTTTTCGAAATTTTTTATTACTCCCTAAGCGGGTAAGCGCCAAACCTGTTTCAACTAGTAAATGAGAAAGGGAGTATAATAAAAACTTGGTTTTTATGGGTTAGTTTTTTATAGAGGATTTTTTCGTTAAAAACCGATTACTCACCATATTCAACCGATCTGTGCTCCCCTCTGATTTTTTTATAATATTCAAACCATAAAATATATTCAAATAAGATTCATCGTTGGGGAGCGCGAGCGGAGATGAAATGGATTATAAAGCGTGTTTTCTCACAGTCTCACGGACAATAACTGATTTTTTAAATTTTTTTTTATATATATTTATTTATTTTTTGATATTTATTACATTGTAGATATGACAAACTGCACAGCAGTTCATTCAGCTTCCTGAAATTGAAAGAAACAATATAATAAGTATACTGCTTCTTTGTGGGGTGATTATTTGAGGGATTATTTTCAAGCGCACCGTGTAATAGATAATGAATAAGTTTGTTTGGTGATTGAAAATTTTTTGTAGGAACATATCCATATAACTCCTCGTGACCTATTGATAGGGATATTATTATATCAAACCCCATTGCTTCTAGCATCAATTTCTTTGTCAGCTCAATATCTTGCTACGGAAAATAGCACTCAATTCTTTGAGAGTAGGTCTCCTAGGTAAGAAAGGGTGAGGATATTGCAATGAGACTAAAATATTAAATGAAAAAAGTGAAAAATATAGGTAGGTATAGAGACTATCCATGTTCACTCAACAAGATTTCGGTATTGTGCATACTCGACCCAATTGCACGTTGCAAAAATATCAAATTGATAAAATAATTTAGGCAGGTGTGTCAATTGTATGGGTAATATCGCTGAGTCGGATCAAACCGGTTCCGGGTAAGCAACTTTGTGTAAGTGACAAAGAAAGGGTATATTTACAAATTGGAATACGACAGATTATGTCACATTATAAACCAGTCTCCGCAGCGTGCAGACCGTTGGCCTTGCTACGCTCTCCTCTCAGGAGGATCTTCCGCCGTGCGTGTTCTCAGTCTTACGCTGTTATTTTACTTGTGCACCTTCACTTGTTACTGGAGCTTATCTCCGACAAGATATAAACATCCAAAGAAGCACGATATACTCTTTCATTCCACCACCACGCCTTTCCCTAGAGCTGAAAGAATTAATAATATTTTTTCATTGCGAGGCAAACATTAATCACTATTATTACAACAGTGGGATTTGTTTAATCTCTGAATGAATGAGTTTTGGGAGTAATTAGTTCAACTCTTGGGTATACGATAGGTAGAGACTATCAAGTTAGTATCGATATTCAGAATGAGCCGGAAAATATTGTTACGTGTCGTGGCTCGGTCGAAATGAAATGAATAACGTATTTCGTTATTGATCACTCGTAAAATAAACCTTTATTATAGCTTCAACATTTTATCTGACATTTTACATTCTCTGGAAACGCAATACTCATTTTAAATCTAAAGAACCGCTTCGCTTTTGTTTTGCTACTAAGATATGCGGTAACTGCGGTAACTATGCGGTAAGAATTTTTATAAAATCTTCGCTTTCGAATTATCTGTTACTTCGTTATTTCACGACTGGGCATACCGGCCCGTCGTCCTTCGCTTGTATTCGGCTGTCAAATGTCAACGACAACTCGTTACAATATTTATCCAAATATTTCTGTTAATGTTGCGTTCTTCATCAGCTGATCAGCGCTACATTTCTTTATCAGCAACTACAGTTTATATGATTTGACCGTTACACTCATTCATGACAATTTACGAGTGGTGGGCAATGCTAAAAATAAAAGCGAGGCCATATATTTTATAATCAGTGGCATAACTTTAGTTCTCATAATAATCACATTTTTCAACCATGAGCTTATCTGGAGCCAAGGGGCATCAAGTTAAATGTAAATGTTTTCTCTTATATTTTGCGATATTCTCTCTGATAGTTAATATCCTAGGAGGTCCCAAGTAGGATGCATTACCAGTTTTAAATGACGTGAATAAAATGCGAAGAACCATTTTCCCTAAAAGTAAGACAAGCTGAAAGTATTAGATTAAATACTGGAGTGATGTTTTAATCACCTAACTGACATCCCGAGCATTAATGATTGATAGAGTGTTATTTGACGTTTGGGCTAAATCAAAGATTGTGGTTATTATAACATATCCTTCTGAAAGTAAAGGTATCTTGGGTATAGTTGAGTGTCCTGATTTCAAAATAAAAATAATTGATGCGTAAATAAGTGTAAAAGAAAATATAACACTTTAAAGTTTCGAAAATTGCACCATACATTTTGACATTTGACAGGCAATATCTGTGGATGAATTGTAAATCAATAGACAAGATTTACATGACGACAATTTTGCTTAAAGGCAATATCATACAAGAATGTTCTTAGGTGTTCACGACCACTGAGAATCTTCTGGTTTGTGTGTTCTGGGCTATTATGTCGTGTTTTACGACCTTTCTGGCCGACGTTCCGGATCCCATTGCAGGGTCCATCATTCTCTGCTGATGGTCTGATGATGGACCCTGCAGAAAGGTTGTAAAAACACGGCATAATACCAAATGTTTACATGAACTATAGATAATAGAAATATGATAAATACTGAACGTCGAAAAGGTTCCATTATTAGGTTTGGTTTAGTTAGTTTAGGTTAACATTTTTTTATTACATAAAATTAGCTAACTTAGGCTTGATTAGGTTAGATTATTGGGTTTGGTTCGATAAATGTAGGCTAGGATTTTTTAATAAGATAAAATTAGCTAATTTAGATTTGATTAGGATTGTTAGGTTTGGTTCGTTTGGTGACATGCAATATGGCAAATCTCTGTTGCCTGCAAAGAATATCATGCGAGTATAATCCGTATCTGAGAAACTGTCTAGTAATTTATTTCCTAAAAATCTCCTCCGAGAAGACAGGCCTTTAAGATGGTACGTGTAGATACATTGGCTAGGTACCTATTTACTTTGTTACTAATGATGTTCAACATTGAAGTTTCAGTTGTGCCTATAATAAATCGAAAATGAACAGGGAAACTTCGTAACGGCTGTTAATAATAATTTATAAAGTCACCACCGCAATTGAAACAAACCAAATGAAGATTAAGATAACTTCTTTAATTTAACCCTCTTCAAATCATCTTCACCATAAGTTAACTACTACTGTGTTTAGAGTTACCCCTATTTCTGGATATCTTCCACCTAAACCCCCAATCTTTGGTCATATCTCAAATAATATTTCCCCGGGATCATACAGAAACGCTCAAAATTATTTCGGCAGATTACGATTTTTAATGAAGTACCAAAAATTATATTTTGTGCTTTTTCTTCAAAAAAACTATAATTTAATTTTTTTACTGTCTTCCATGAAGTCATGATGTTCAAATCATTTTTTGTGTCTGATTTCTCCGGTACCTACATCTTTCTCTTAATAAAATCGAAAGATAATTGATTTAAAGTTGGTTCTTATAACTGGAGACACATTATTGGAGACGATTCTGTGGAGCGCTCCAGTCACTTCCGCCCTTCACAAGCTCCAGGCAAGTGAATAGAATGAAAGTGAAGTAATGACAAGCTTGTTGGATTAGTGGTTAAGACATTCGCCTTGTGATCCAGTCGTCAGGGGTTAAGTTAGATCTATTATCATACCACAAGCGCTTAGCTTAATTGAAAATAATAAGAATATATTGATGTGACGCGTTTTCATGCGTTTTCGTGTGCGCTTCTCTATTTTTACTCCCTTTATATTAACTCGTGGCATCTGCTTGCTTGCTTGCCGGCTTGCCGTCAAAAAAACTTTGTGATCCAATCGAGCTGAAACTTGGCAAGTAGACTCGTGGCGACGATCAAGAAGATCTATCAAATTTTAGTTAAAAAAATTAATAATTATAGTATAATTTCGGATTTTTAGAAATTTTATTGGTTTTTTCAAATTGGAATCATTAGAAAAGTTTGATTAGCAACGGCGCACACTGTAATATATTCGCAATCTAGCGGAACTTTATTCAAAAATTAAAAAGCAAGCAAATAAAAATTAGTAAAATATACACATGAGCTAATTACCTAGACTATATGTTTTGATAATTAACAACAACAACAACATCGGTTTTCATATGGCAACCTGGCAAAGTGACACTTGCATAGGTCGTCATTCTGACAGCAACTTTGTTTGTTAATTTGAGTCATTGTGATCAAGAATAAAGTGAATTTATTTCGAAGTACAGTTACTAATACACGTATATATTTTATCTTCAAGTCTATGGCTACTTTAAAAAGTAAACTGTATTACATTATATATATTTTGTTGCCAGATACAAAGCCATTTACTTGTACATGTCGAAATTGTAATATTTTTGAAGAAGTGTGACTTTGCTTTGATTTTACAAAAAATATCCATGGGTACCCAATGAGAAAATAATTTTATTTACTGCTTTGGTTCATATTCTGTAAGATTTCATTAAATTTGGCGGCACGTGTTTTCGACACTCATACAATATTTTTTAATTTTCTTTGGGAGTACCTACAATAATTAAAAGATTAATATTTTAAGTATGGCTTTTAAGTGGCAAAAAAGGATCAAAACAGGTGCATTTAAAATTTTATAATACAAAAACACAACCAGATTGATTCAAAAAGCACGCCTTGAGAACTAAAAAAAATGTACGTTAGCAGTCTTAGCGCAAAAATAGATGCGAAGTTGGAGAAAAGCTGTAGAAAATTATCGAAATTTTTGGCTGAACATGATGGGTGGTTTGAAGATACAGTATCATTGCCTTCTAAGTTTCTCAACCTGCTTCCATCCTCAAGTTCAGCAAGTTTACGAGATTGTACAATATCAGGTAGGACTTGGAAGTCATTCGAAAATGTATTTCGAAAATCCAAAAGAAAAAATCATAGATCTAGTTTCTACAAAAACTCAAGAAGAATTAACGGTCGCCACTGAAGTTAGTCTGAGATCATCCGGGAAAAGGGTACAGCCAATCTAATGAAAGTAGCAGTTGCTGAGTCTCCTTACTACTACTCTACGAGCTACTCGAATAAAAAATCGAATTTTTGGAGCTATCAGAGCCAAACTCTCTCTAGAAGCCGCCTTGATGCTAATGGTCAATGCAAAATTGAGTACCCACCAGTATAACACACCGAGACAACAGTCGAGGGGTATAAATTTAAATATTTATCCAGCTTACCATCTTGTCAAGAAAGCGAAAACAGAGTTCCACCCTTCGCAAGATTCAAGATTAATTGCAAAAATTGAAAAAAGTTATTTTTTACAAGGATTTTATCATTTTATTGAAGTTGTATTGAAGCAAATGAATTTTTCATAATCGATATAAGTTACTGTAATGATAGTTCAACTTTTTTCAAAAAATAATTCAGAAATATTGAAAAAAAATGCAAATTTTGATATTGCATATCTCCATAACTATTGATATTACGTCATGGTTGCTTGAACATTTTAGACCAGTAGCCAATTTTTAACAAAGTACTTTCAGGGTTTGCGTTAATTACGTGACATGTTGTATATAAAACAAGCTCAATTTATGCAAATATAAGTCAAATGAGCCCACTTTTGTTTTTTTTCTTGCATGAAACTCTATGAATTTGAATAGATTTTAGTTATGTGTACATACAAAGAATATATTTATGAACATTCAGGAAAAGTTTCATAAAAATCTATCCAGTACATCCGGAGATAAAAATTAAATTAGTATACATTGTATTAAGTTCCGCTAGATTTGGAATATATCACAGTGTGCGGCGGCCCGATAACGTCGCGGAATATTTTCTAAATTTGAATTACTCTGTTGGTATACATACTAGGTATACATAAAAGGTACATCACTACGAATGTCGAAAATCTAAATTGACTGACAAATGTTTTTAGAATTTAATCTTCAAAGCATGAAGTGTCTTATCAAAACTTATCAAAACATCTGACATTTTAGAAATATATTAAATTACTCTAAGTTTAGTGTTATATGTTTTAATTCGTCTTTAATTGTTGTTATATTTTACAAAGAAAGGGAGTATACTAAAAACTTGGTTTTTATGGGTTATTTTTTTTCTTTAATTTGAAATTAGGAATTGTGCATTTTCGTAGGCATTTTATAATTGGCTATCCATGTATTCCATGTAAACTTTCGTTATCATCGAATACGTGGATGATATTTTGTTTCTGAAATTCAAATATATTTCTCTAAAGAATTTTGTTCTTCCATCGTTCAGTACGTCCAGATCGTTCTTCATCTGTCAAGCTCGTGTATCTAGAACGGAACTTTACAGACCTTTTTTGCACTGCACGATCATTTATTGTCCCTTCACTGCATCGCAATTTTTTATTGTTATTGCACAACTTTAAGTGTCGCAAATGCACTTTTAGATCGTCATTTGAAAGGAAATGATTAACTTGATTAACTAATTTTTTAAATGAATGTATAACATCGTAAGAAATTGTGTCAAAATTTCAAGTCAATCGGAGCAAAATTGACGAAATTATGAACATTTGAGCGATACTCAGACTGATTTTCTATACCTGCTCGGGCAGCTAAGAGACGCGCTCACCTGAGGACTACCGGACGTGCTATTTGCATTGGAAAAGTTTTGCGTAGACATGGACAAACAGATGCTGATGATGAAAGCTCTTTGCCGTGTGAACATGGCATCGACGATTATGTGTAAGTATAAAATAAGTGTTGAGTTTTATTTTGAATTTTACAGTGTGCAAAACTTTAAATCGTTTTCCCCATATCTCACATTTTCAAAGTCGGTGTCCATCATAACTTCATAACTACTACACCGATCCTTTTGAAATTTTGAATACTATTTCTGTACATAATTTACGAGGTAACGCTGTCGAGTTTTTTCCAATTTGTTATTAATTTTTATTTTTTAATAACAAATTAGTCGATATTTTTCGCAAAAACTCGCGTTTTTCCCTTCAAAGTGTTCCAAAAAATTGAAAAATTGAAATTTCAAAAAACTTTCCCAACGTTACCTGGGAAAATCTATTATCTAACGAATGAACTTTGATTTTTTGATTTCAGATGATTTAGCACCAAGTTATGATGGACACCGCAATTCTACTTTTTTTCGAGACACGTCCGAATAATAATTTCGTCTTGAAAATTTTACACAATATTCTTCAAATATCATACTTTAATGTACTATTGTTTTTAATAAAGAAATTTTAACTGTGTCGTCACAAAAAATTCACAAAAACATGCCTTTTTTTGTACGAATTAACCTTACCCCCCCCTTAAAACAAAATAAATCGCTGGACATTCACTGCAAATGCATTTTTTTTTTACGAAAATGTGGGTTTTTATTATGAATTTATTTCAAAATGTATATTCTATTTTGCAATTTTTTTAGGGCAATAACATAGATAGAACCTCTGTTTTATAATTACGTCATTTATTGGCACTTATTGGAATTTTTATTTTAAATTAATAATTATGGTTTTATATTAAAAAAATAACTTTTCATTAATTAAGCCTCAAAATACTGGAATAATGAGAATATACTGTTTAAAATCATCTCTTTTTATAAATAAAAAAAAACATCTTGAAAATTTAAAACATTAAAACTTTATTAATATTGAATATTTCGTAATTATCTAAATACAGATTCTAGATAATGAAGTAGACTTTATACTTGTATAAAACATATTATGCGTAAATATAAATATTCATTAAAACTTTGTTTCGCCTAGGACGATTTTTTTGGCCGCGGCCTGTCGATTAATGCTTATATTTTCTTAATTATTGAATGTTCATTTTATTACTTTCATATGAGAACAAAGGTTCTATCTAAGTTATTGCTCTAAAAAATGCAGTCTAGAATTTACATTCTGATAAAAATGAATAATAAAACCCACATTTTCATAAAAGAAAACGCCGAAATATGCATTTGCAGTGAATGTCCAGTGTCTAGCCTTAAGTATCGATGTATGTATCCCTGGGCAAAAACTTGAAATTTTATCTGGTAACCTATTTGAGATATTCAACCTTAAAATCGGTAACAATTGAAACTTTGATAATGAAAAAGGAGTCCTTATCCATTTTTTATAACCCTATTGTCTTTTCTTTGTGATAGTGAAAACCTAAATCATTTATTTTTACGAATCTCTGTAAAACTCCGTTTTTGCTTGTTACTTCGAAGAATATTATGCCTGCATAGACCCAATATGGTGGCAGATTATAAAATAAAAATTCTTTCAAGCTTCACACTGTTGGTTTACCTATAGTAAAAATATAAAAAATAAATAAAATTCAAGTCAAGCAACCATTTTTTTATAAATTAGGCGATTCATTCAGATGACTTCTACAGTTCTTTATCACATAAAATATGATACTAAATATGATATCGCATCAGAATAATGGCAGTCACCCTGTACTCGGCTCCTAGTGCATGCCCCGTGAGCACGTGATAGTCACGCTGGTCTCCAATTAACAGATGCTGTAGTTTATCTCTCGACCGGCTGATAACTCCTGCAAGGTTGTCCGCGTGATATCGTCCAAAGTTATTTATTTACTCGACGTTGCTGTGCCGATATAAATAATATAACAGCCACCTGCTTTTATCTCGAGCGCGCTAATCACATAATGTTGAAACACTATTTATAATCATATTTGTTAAGCGTGATTGTATATAAAATTAATCGTATTGTTTACGTGAAAGAAATGGAATTCATTTCAATTAAAATATAAATAAATATATGTTGTTGTAAAGGTGCATATTTTCATTGAAATATACGAAATTATTATTATTATTACATTTTACTGCAGTTCCGTAGAACTTCAAATTAAAGTATGATACTAAATTCATATTATTAAATTTAAATTCAAATTATCTAATTTGTTACCGTAGTAACAAATTAGATAATTTGAAGAGTTAAGGTTATTATTACGGTCGTTGGACATATTTATATGTTAAATAAAACGGATATTTTATATGAACCGTTTATTTTACTGATGACACTGATACTATGAAACTTAGACAAATCCGCTAGAATGATATCAGCGAATAATCAAATATAATATATGATAATCAAATATCATTCCACTGACAAGAAAAAAAATATAACAGTGTCGCGTTTCCATTGATTTTCTGTGCCTGGTGCTTTCTAGGATGACTCGTATCCAAAAATATAATTGTGCATTAAAATTTCTTGTTAATTTTTTCTACTTTGTTGGATATTTTTGATTTGGTTTAATAGGTTATTTATGAGGTTATTTAGTCCCTTAACTATTTAAGCATGATAAGATTGAAGTATGTTATTGTATTATTTCTGATGAAAAATGTATTTGTTTGTTGATCCAGGTTTATATGAGTAATCCGTTAAGACTGATAATGATTAATTGGTTGTTTTGACTTTGTTTGTATTGATAAATAAATATTTTATAAATACATAGTAAATAGAGGAAATAGATCACGAGACTGTGTAATCAGTTGTTGGGAGATTTACTATTAAGTTCATTGTAAATACTTTAAATAATAATTTTATTAAGGAAATATAAGCTGTTTTTTTATAATGTTGGAATATACTCGTAAGAGTGTGTAAAGCTTTTAAATCTTTTGAATTATTTAATCCAGTATTTTAGCAAAAATTTGAACAGAGTTAAGTATTTTTTTGTATTCAACGTTTTTTTAATAGCAAATTCCTAAAGTCAGAAACTAAAAGTTTAGCATAAATGTTGAAATAACTGTTTTTATGTAGCCGTATTAATAAATCTGGTAGCTTAAGTAAAAACAGTAACATTATTTAAATATACGTCTCCAAATTTGATCTCGATAAGTTTAGTATTTATGTCACAGTGCTAATTTCTCGAAAATCAATCAAGTTCGAATATTTCTAAAGCAATGAATTTATGTTGATCGTATTTGACATTCTACGTTGTTTAACTGTAGGTTCCGTTTGATTTTTTCTCTCTTCTTACGTGATTTTCTTCTTATCTTGTTTTCTTCCTTAATGACTTTCTCTAAAATCACATTATGATGACCCTATTTGATGCCCTATGGATGCGAATGATGTTCCCTAACCGTATAATAGACCACTACTACTAAATACAATTACTCTGAGACTGACTGAGACAGCACCACTTTCCTTAAAAATTCACCTTAAGGATGCATAAGTTTCTCAAGTTTGGATCCATTTGGTATAGAAACACCTCTTTTTCCTTAGTCAAAATTCCACACATCTTATTTTTAATACTAAAGCAAGTTTGATTTACCAAATTTTATGATTGCCTCTAGAGTTGAATTTACCATTAAAAGATAATAGTTACTTCGATCGCATGAAATTGTATTAAATTGCGAGGTTTCCTAGCCACGGCCATCTAATATTCAAATAACCATTCGTCATTCATCCCGGGCCTCTGTTCATCCCGGGAGAAATGCAAATTGTTGATAATTAGTATGCAACTTTATTGTAATACAGCTAACTCCAATTTCCTTCAAATTGCTTTGTTAGCGTAGACTGGTACTTGTGCATGCGAATAACTTCGACTAATTTTTAACTCAATTCGGCTAGACAGGCAACCCCTTTACAGACTACTTCAAGCCTAGAAATTAATGATTAAATTTTTTTAATAAATTTTTTATTGCCAAATGAATCTATTCAGTTTCATATTTTGCGTCATCCTAAACAATTATTTTTACACTTATTTTCCATTAAAACCGAAAAATACTACCTGCATAATATTTATAATTCTGTAAAAACTGTGTAGTGGGGCAAATAAAAGCTGTGTAGTGGGGCAAATGTGTAATTCTCTATTAAAAGCCTCATCCACAATGTCATTAATTTTTTTATTATAACTTTTATTCATTACAGCGCTAATGTGTGCATAAAATAAAATGAAACAGTAAAATTTTATAAAATATTTTTTCATCTGTACAACGAACACATATTATTTAAATCACTGGACATGAGTTTAATCGGAGACCGTTCTTTAATTCACCTGAATATTTGACACAGGTACTTCTTTAACTCGCTGCACTCTTATCTATCGCAGGTCGTTCCGCTCAGTTTCGCACTATTTCTCGTCACTTCACACGTAAGTACCCACTCTGGGCTTGTCTCTGGTAAAACGCGAACGGGTTTGCATTTCGCTTACTTCTATGGTCGCTTGGCAATAACTCTTCTCGCTTATATACGCAAATGTTGTTTCGCGTTTCGAGATTGTTCGATCAGTTTCTCTATATTTGTAGTGATTATCGGATTTGGAACTACACTAGACCATCATCGCAAAGCTAAGCAAGGATAAAAGGGATTACTTTCTGAAATGCCTAAAACACACATTTGTTTTATTTTTTCATCAAGTAAATATTATTATAGGAGGCAAGAAACTGACAAATTTGTTTGATGTTTAACTTACAAAATTGATCAGTACTTTATATAAAATACATATTCAGGGCGGGTCCTTCCATTTTGAATAATGGCTAATTTTATTTAGTTACACTTATGAGTCCAATAAAGGGTCCTGTGCGGCTAGACTATTCTATTTCTATTTCTAATTCCTAGTGTCTCATTTTAATCTGCAGGAGAATGTTATGAAAATATGTGCGAAAAAAATTCACATACTTATTAGGTAAACCTATAAAGCACAACATATGAAATATGAAAAAAATGTACCATTTTTTATTTTTCTAGAAACACATTTTATTGTGAAGTTGCAATTTTATAATAAAGTTCTATGATATTAATAACAAATTAAAGAAATCAATCCTTTCGAATTTTTTTTTTGTTTATCTCCGGAATACAATTAAGTTGATACTATTTGAAAATGGAAAAAAATCTCTTTAAAACATATTTTTCGGTCTTGGTTTACATTGTACTTTTGTTTTTACTAAAATCCGTCGAAAAGATTTTCATGCCACTATTAAATTTTGTTGCATCAATGTCCTTTTAATTTAAACTGATAGAATACTTCCATTCCAAAGGCACACTTTTATACTTTATTCGTTTTTTTCGCAACAAATAAAATAATTTTACAGCTTTATAATAAATAGATGAATTCTAAAGTGTACATTAGGGTGTCCCAAAAAAATTAAAGTGATATTTTTTTAATGCATACCCTCTTATTTTGTTTGAATGGTCTCAACACATTTAAAAATAAAGTTTTGCATACTTAAGATCACGACAACCCGTGCCGACTTGCAGCGAAACGTGTCTGTGCTTGCACGGTAAGGCGCGACGGAAATCTCGCATTGCTTGCTTCTTATTACTTGGTTATTTTATTAGTAAACGCACTACTTTTGAGTAGTCAACATGTCATTGGAGTAACGAAGTTCTTAAAAGGAGATATTTTTAATAGGAGATGTAAAACATCAAATCACCGGTTTGAAACTTTTCTCTAATGAACAAGTACTGGGAGTTTTGTTCTATAATATTCGTGAAGTGAATTTAAGTGTCAATGAAAGTGCAAATCTTACTATTCGTGAGTGTATTATTTACTGGGAAAAGGCACGTATGTCGACTAAATCATTACAAAACTGTGTTAAGAAACTAATTTCATTATACCAAGTTTGGAGAGATTTGCAAAAAAATGCGAAAAAAACACAAGAAGTGTTTGAACAACGTCGACAAAAGTTTCTTTCCAACTTAGACAAGTTAAGTGTGAGAGATTCTGTATTTATAATTGAAGCTACTATTGAGGCACTAGGGCATAACACGGATAACTTTTCTATAAGCAAGTCCTCAATCCATAGAATTCGTACAGAAATGCGAAGAGAGCGGGCTGAAGCTATTTTAATTAAGTTAATTAAATTTAAATAAGTTAAATTTCAAAACAATATCCCGGATACGGTAACTGTGCACTGGGATGGCAAACTATTGCCGGCTCTAGATTCACGTAAATCTAAAGAAGAATGAAGAATCATATGATGATAACGAACAACTTAACGCTGTGCCAAAATTGGACAGCTCATCAGGAAGCGAACAGGCACAGGCAGTTTGGAATGCCATTATCAACTGGAATCTTGAGGACAGAGTGCAGATTCTCTGTTGTGATACTACTGCTTCAAATACAGGGCGTATTAATGGTGCATGTGTGCTTCCCGAACAAAAACCGGATAGAGAAATGCTTATTTTTGCTTGCCGTCATCACGTCTATGAACTAGTATTAAAAAGTGTGTTTGAAGCAAAAATCAGCCAAGTAACTACAAGTCCAGACATTCCGTTGTTTAAAAAGTTCCGAAAAAACCGGAAAAATGTCGATGCCGAAAAAATACAAATCTGTACAGCAAAGCTATCTTGTTTAAATGTTTCAGAAATTGATAAACTGCTAGAATTCTACCGATTTGAATTGACTAAAGAAATAGCTAGAGATGACTATGGTGAATTAATTGAGCTTTCAATAATATTTCTTGGTGGAGATATAGAGAAGAAATTTAAGATTCGGCCTCCAGGTGCTATGCACCTTGAGGCCGAAGAAGAGCCCTTCTTTATGGTCAAATAATGATTCGTTCCAACATGCTAAAAGGAAGCTATTTACAATGAGAGCAGTTAATGATACGGCAGAAAGAGCGATTAAATTAATGCAAGGCTTTCATGGTTTACTCACTGTTGAAGCGTATGGAGTATGTGGAAACGTATATCCTGATTGCAAAAAGCAAATTTGAAAATTGAAAAGGAAATTTAATGATTAATGTGTTTTTTACTATAAATACATAATAAATATTATAAATGTGTTTTATTTACTGAATATAAAAAATGATCTCTACAATGTCCCTATACCTCCATACTAACTTTTCAACTTAAACTTTGACGTCAAGTCGGCACGGGTTATCGTTACCCGATCTCAATAATATTTAATATTTAAGTTTTTGGAGTCAAATGAAAAAAAAATAGAGGATATGCGTTTTGAAATTCGAAAAAAAAAATTTCACCCTTATAACCTGGGACACCCTAGTGTACATGTTTCAAATAATTTTAGAAGAGTATCAAAAAGTAGTTGCTTGTCCGAACATATGATATTAATTTGCATTTTTTGTGTGCGTGTGCGTATGCGTGACCCAAATGTATGTAAGATTGCATTGTCATGAACAAAAAGTCGATGTGCAAAATTTCAGCTCGATTGGATGACGGGAAGCGTGTTAATTTTCTCTTCCAAGATTTTTCCACAAGAAATCAAGCAATACTATTGGTAAAGTTAATATAAAGGATTTAAAAAATATGTGTATCTTTCACACAACACGACATATTATTAAGTCTCCACAGTTTTGATTTAATATATAAAAGATATATTTTTTTACATCTTTCTAATTGATTAATCTAATTTGTTATAAATATTCCGTATTAGCCCCGCCCCGCAAACCTACCCCTTCCACCACTCCACTCCCACACCAGACTCGACAAGTAGTCATTAGTAAGATTTAGTTACGTTTATTACTGAAGATGACACAGTAAACGTCAAAAAGGTTATAATTATAACCTTTTTAATTAAAGTGTTATAGTGAGAAGAAAACAACGTTGTTATTTTTAATTTCTTAAAAATATATTACAATGAACCTCCACAAAGTTTGTTACGACTACCACAAAGTAATTTCGAAACATTATAAATATTTAATAGTTTCTTTTGGCTTATCCTACAACGAGTCGGTTTTTTGTCGTGCATAATATTTTGGGATATACTTCAATGACCATTATCAGGGCTGAGGTATGTTTAATTAAAAAATGTACAATTCTTTCCCCTGTTCGGTGCTATACGATTTCACGGATATATATTATTTTTTTACTCGATTTGTTTGTGCTACTTTTTTTAGGAGGCAATTTATTGTACTTCATTGGACTTGTGACACAATACAAAGTAATCTTAATTGGAATCTCCTGTGTTGGTGTACGTAAAATCATTTATATATGTATCTACAGGGCACTTGATCTGTGGTGGGGGTATTCAACAACGTATAAGATTTAATGGTTCCTCATCCAGCATCCGGGCTACTGCGGTGCTCGATGTATGAAAATATGTTGCGATATGTGTGAGGGTTGCAAGCAAGTAAGGTACACATAATCTAGGAAAGAACGAACTGCTTACTGATGTGAACTGAATTTATTGAATGAAGTTGCGAGAGAGTTTGCGAGGCATTGGCGTTGTAGCTGTAGCCTAGAAAATAATGGCCAAGGGATGGAGTCGTGCGTATTCCGTTCGCTCGCGAATTCGCTGGGCGCGTTCATATGTTCGATCGACCGAAGGCATTATCTTATATAGGTATATTTAGTTATAATTTTTTGGGGGTGTTGATAGTGAAATTTTAGGATGCAACGAAATGCGCGCACATCATGCAATGGAATATTTTCATACTATGAAGTCACGACTCACCAATCAGAAACTAAGATGGCGGTTAGCCGTGTGATATTTAACCAATAGCAATTTTTGTAAGTGACGTCATTAAGTTGTTTGCTAATTGTATAGGCTCTGAAAGCTTTTATCAAAAAATGCTGTTATAAAAATTGCATATGCTCCGGGCGCCGTTATTAACAAAATGTTGTTATGAAAATTGCATATGCTCTGGGCGCTATTATTGTTGTTCATTTTATATTTGCTTATCTCTATCTTTTTCCGAGAACCGTCATTGATAGAAATGTTAGTTTGCATTGTAAACCTTGAGTTGGAATCGCAAGTGCGCGTTCTGTCTGGCTTTATTCCAACGCAAGGTATACCAACAATGCGCGTGGTTTTTTATTTACGATAAAAAGTATACTTCTAACGTGCATATATGAGTATTTGATCCTTTTTCAGTACGGAGGAAACCCGGTGTCGTGCGCCATCGCCAACGCCGTGCTGGACGTGATAGAGGCCGAGCAGCTGCCGGCGCGCGCGCAGCGAGTGGGCGCGCACCTGCTGGGCTCGCTGCGGGCGCTGGCCCCGCGCCACCCGCTGCTGGGCGACGTGCGGGGCCTGGGGCTGTTCGTGGGCGCCGAGCTGGTCCTGGACCGGGAGCGCAGGACGCCGGCCACGCTGGTGGCGCAGCATGTCGTGTCCAGGTGAGGGGATCTGCACCGAAGGAGTTTCACTCGTGAAATTTTTCCAAATCAATTAATCAATTAGAAAGACGTACAGAATAATCAAATCCATGAAAAAATATTTGGCTGCTACCGGGATTCGAAAACACGGATCTCCTCCTATCCGGGGCAGGCGAGTTATCCAATTACGCTATAACGGCCTTGCACATTTCCGCGAATATGTCGACCTTATCCATCCTTACCCGGCGTTGCGCGGGTAATGTGAGGGTAAACAAAGGTTCGATCCGAATGGTAAAGATTTGCAAGAAAATATATAAGCGGAGGGGAAGGGTTAAAAGAATAGGGGGAAATGTCGCATATGTTACCCGCCGAGTCCTAATGAATAAGATTCCGAATTTTGAGTCCGATCGGTCAAACGGTACAGATTTGTATCGAAAATATGTCAGGGGGAGGGAAAGGAGTATGAGAATAGGGAGGAAATGTTGCCTATGTTTCCCGCCGAGTTCTAAAGAATAAGTTTCCAAATTTTGAGTCCGATCGGTCAAACGGTACAGATTTGCATCGAAATAATGTCAGGGGATGGGGAAGGGGTATGAGAATAGGGAGGAAATGTTGCTTATATTACTCGCCGAGTCCTAAAAAATAAGTTTCTAAATTTTGAGTCCGATCGGTCAAACGGTACAGATTTGTATCGAAAATATGTCAGGGGGAGGGAAAGGAGTATGAGAATAGGGAGGAAATGTTGCCTATGTTACCCGCCGGTTCCTAAAGCATAAGTATGCAAAATTTGAATCGAATCGAACAAACGGTGTGGATTTGTATAGAGAACAGACAGACAAACAGACAGACATTGAGTTTTATAGGTATAGATATATAAGAACAAAGATATCATCCTTTAAAAAATGGTCTTAGCATGTAATGATATAAATGAATTATAAAAATCCACATTTTCGATTAAAAAAACCAATACGTGCATATGCAGTAATTGTCCAGCCTTAACATTTCGTTTTGTTTCCAGGATGAAGCAGAAGCACATCCTCATAAGCAGTGATGGTCCTGACAGCAATGTGCTGAAGTTCAAGCCGCCCATGGTCTTCTCCGAGGAGGACGTGGACAGACTGGTCTCCCAGCTGGACGTCATTCTGGCGGAAGTTGAGACTGAGTCGGGGCTGTCGAGCCCACAGCAGCAGCTGACGCTGGAAGTAAGCAATCTTCATTATTTTAATACATTATGCATTTGAGGGGTATAAAAGCACAGGCAGCAATATCAAAAAAAAAGTTTTGAATGTAGTCACGTTGCTCTTTCCCTTTCAAAATCATATTTCCGAATTATTATTAAAAGCAAAGGCGGCAATATCCTTCAACTTCAACCGATCAACCCCTAAGGATGTGACACGTAACAACACGGCCGCTTTAAAAGTGAGAGTTGTCGATTTTAGACTGAAACATCATAGCAAAGAGAGCACTATCCAATTATGTAAATAGCAAAAGCAGCAATGCCAATATTGGACATATTTATGTGTTGAATAAAACAAAAAAATAGGCCGAACTGGTGAAATCAGCTCGGCCTGCACCTCCGCCATGACAAGACGCCCTCTTGATGACGCTGGATAAGACTTCTCATTGAAATATATGTTCGTATAAAATATCCGTTTTATTTAAACACATAAATATTCTCTAATAAAATTTCTAGTGCCTGCTAGAATGTTATGGAATGTTCCTGAAGTTTCAAGAGACTTCGATGTGCGCAATTTTCTAGCGTTTCGTTACATTATTATATATATCATTTTCTCTTAGACTGAAAAATTTAATACAGCGACATACCTCATGATTGTTTTAATTTTTTAGTATGAGACTCAATCTTTTATAGAGATGCCAGATTTGATACTGCTCTAGGAGTCTCTCTTGTATGTCCGAGGTATTATTTTCTTAGATGTTAATTGTTTCAAATATTTCATTTACTTTATTCATCTGAATCCATAAAATCTTATTCTAGTATTCTTCTGTAGATTTACATCTCAAATGCTTCGAGACGTCTTATCATTTCGTAGATAACTAAGTACTATTAAATATATTAATTAACATATTTTTGTTGTCAAATATACGATAAATTCAGTTATGGGTCTGTTGAGACTTCTAGTGTTGTAGAAGGTGTTATAGAAGAACCTTAACTATAAAAAATTATGTTAAAAAAAAAACAGAATAATAAAATAGGATGATTTTTGCCGACTCGTTTGAGTAACAAAGACATGGAGAGCCTACCTTTTAAGAATAGTGACTTTGTGTACATTAAGGCTCACGCCAACTGAAATTCCCAAGTAAATGGTAGACGCTTGGGATCAATAGTCTTACACTTTAGCAGTGAAGGGATGTCATTTGCGTGGTCGTAAAATTTTGCAGAATGTAGGTTTCTACCTACAAAATTTACTTTCAAGTTGATTTCCACAGGGATGGGTAGGCACTATACCAAGTCACGCCCGATAACAAGCACATTCGTCGATTGTTGCAGAACTAACCGAGTTATATTTTAATCTTTAATTTTGTGGTAGTGAAAGGACCGAATGATGGTTAAATCCGTTATTTTAACCGGTTGTACGAAAACCGTTATGTGAGATTTGTTTCTGATTGCATCATTGATTGGTAACTGATATTTCTCTACCATCGGTGTATTATACAATTAGATTCAAATCTCTAAAAACGGTCATGATTTAGGTAACCGGTTAAAATAATGGTTTTGACCATCAATTTTATCAAGATCACATAAACTAATGATTAAAATAAAATATAAATCAGTTAGTTCTTTAACAATCGCATATATATCTTAAAATTAATACATTTAATTTTTTTATTTTGAACTCTTTATACATTGCTTAAATGAACGACACAGTGTGGCGATCATAAGTACTCTTTTATAAAAACATTTTTTCATCTTTTTTTAATACATAAATAAATACTTATTCTTTAAAAACCGACAATTAAAAGTACTTTGGTTTGTTAAATGAATGTTTAATTACCTCGTAGTATGAATTTCGCAATTTGCTGAATGTAGGTATATATGTAAATGAAATTAAGGTTGCATGTTTGTGGGAAGATAAATGCCCATCTGTCAAAGCGTGATCTTCCGGCACGTTTTATTTAAACGTGTGTGACAACGTACAGATGTGAATGAATGGAGAGATGGGTATACAAGATTACCAGAAAATACTCACGGTCGGTTAAATGTCGAATTTATTGCAAATACAGGTTACAATGAATATTGCGACTATCTCGTACGGAAAATAATGTTCTTAGGTTTTCACGGCCACTCAGAATCTTCAAGTTTGTGTTTACTGGGGTATTATGCCGTATTGTTACGACCTTTCGGGCCGACGTTTCGGATCCCATTGCAGGGTCCATCATCAGGGCTGATGTGTTGTCTTGAATGTTGGTGTTGTGGTTAAGTATCGGCTTGCAATACCGTGCCGAAGTCATGATGTGTTTGTATTGTGTTGTATGTATGATTCATCTGTTGTCTGATCACTATCTCTGCGGAGTCTGCGACGAGAATGACTTTGAAGCGCCGGATACCAAGATGTTTTTAATTTGAGACCATCATCTCTATTAATGTTTATCGGATGCTTGTAGATTTCTAGTGCTTCCTTGATAAGACGCGCATGGTGACTCTTAGGCTTTCCAAGGATTTTCGGTTCGAATGCAAAATGATGGCCGGTATCCAGAAAATGCTCAGCCAGTGCTGATTTTTCTGGATGACCGAGTTTGCATGCCCGTTTAAGCTCGTTGACCCTTTTGGAAATGGTACGCGCCGTTTGCCCCACGTATACTTTATCGCAGTCTTGACAATCGAGTCTATACACACCGTCCGTTTCTAAGCGATCTCGATCCTTTGCTGATCTCAACATATCTTTAATTTTGAAGTTGGCACCAAAAACTGTCTTAATGTCTCTTTTCTTGAGAGCTCTGGCAATTCTGTCTGTAACGCTTTGGACAAAAGGCAGAAAGGCGATGCCTTTGCACTCAGGTTCTGTATGTTTTTCAGGGCGAACAGACCTCGTACTTATGACGCGTTGTATCTGTCGCTTCTGGTAACCATTGCCTTCCAGTGCGTCGCTGAGTGTTATCATTTCCTCCTGTAGATATTCATCTTGGCATATCCTTTTGGCCCTCGTGGCCAAAGTGTTGATGAGACCTCTTTTTTGAGCAGGATGATGGTGGGAGTTCGCATGTAGATAACGGTTGGTATGTGTAGGCTTCCTATAAACTCTGTGTCCGAAACTCCCATCGGCTTTCTTTTTTATTTCAACATCAAGAAAAGGCAGCACGTTGTCTTTCTCTATCTCCATGGTGAACTTCAGGTTCTTATGTAGTGAATTAAGGTGTCCCAAAAAATCACCTAGTTTGTCTTCACCATGCAGCCAGATTGCAAACACGTCATCGACGTATCTCCACCAGACCTTCGGAGTAAAGGATGCTGTGTCCAGTGCTGTTTCTTCGAATTTCTCCATAAAAAAGTTAGCAATCACCGGAGAAAGTGGATTACCCATCGCTACGCCTTCCACTTGTTGGAAGAGCTCACCTTGGAAAGAAAAGTATCCACTCGTGCAGGTAGTGCTCAAACAGTGCGCAGATGTCTTCATCATAAATTTCTTCCAACAGACTCATAGCGTCGTCCACAGGCACATTAGTAAAGAGGGATATGACGTCAAAACTGACTAGTATATCACCCCTTTCACACTTTATTTCTTTTAGCATATTGACGAAGTGTGCTGAGTCTTTCACCCATGAGGACGTCTTTCCCGTCTGCATCTGTAGGAGACCGGCCAAATATTGTGACAGCTTGTATGTTGGCGCTCCTATTGCGCTCACAATTGGTCTTAGTGGCACTCCATCCTTATGTATTTTGGGAAGCCCGTAGATTGCTGGTGTTTTTGAAGCTTGCACAAATAGTTTGAAATGCAAATCGGCTGGAATACTGGAAGCTTTGACCAGCTCCCTAGTTTTTCTGTCGATTCTATCCGTTGGATTCTTCTTGATTTTCTTATAAGTGCTGCTTTCCAAAAGTCCCCGCATCTTCGCTATGTAGTCTAAACATCTAAAACATCTTGGTATCCGGCGCTTCAAAGTCATTCTCGTCGCAGACTCCGCAGAGATAGTGATCAGACAACAGATGAATCATACATACAACACAATACAAACACATCATGACTTCGGCACGGTATTGCAAGCCGATACTTAACCACAACACCAACATTCAAGACAACACATCAGCCCTGATGATGGACCCTGCAATGGGATCCGAAACGTCGGCCCGAAAGGTCGTAACAACACGGCATAATACCCCAGTAAACACAAAC